>JBAGKK010025910.1:0-11210 GCA_037177015.1 Euceroptres primus | reverse complement strand
TACACACGGCCCTGGTTTGTGTTGCCATGGCGATCTCAGTTCGTTCCAGATGGCGCTGGCGGTGAAATTTTCTTTCTTCTGTCAACTGATTCTCATGTCAGTTTTCAGTTCCGTTTTTACTACTTTTGAATAAATAATCGCGATCGGTCGATTTTCGTATGTAATTTCGGGCGTGAAGTTTGATTGTGAAGTTTCGGGAGTGCGGTTTTGAAGTGCAAGAGGCCTGTTTGAGCGTGCTTTGGAAAATCCACACGTGCCTGTGTGGTAGTGTCAGTGTGTACATGTGCCGGCCAGGGATCTTTTTCCATCAAGGATTTTCCGGCTTTTTCCTCGGATTTGCTGTGTCAAAGGAGTCAAGCGCCCTTAGGAAAACTATAAGGTATCATCTAAACCTCTATTTTGGTCTAAAAATGCGGACTAAAATAGTCATTTTTGCCATGCATTTTCCGGGCCAGGGCCCTTAAATAAAAGATTGAACCTTATATTTTAAAGCTATTTTAACGAAAACTGCAGGAAAATAACGTCCAGCCAATGAGAATAGTTTTTTCGTCTAACATGCTCCAGCTATGCTAGTCGAGCGAAACGGGCGCCACGGGTGGAGCATGTTGGTAGAAAAACTTTCAAAAAAAACTCGACGAGCTAGAGCATTTTGGTCAGCAGATTCGTAATCTATGGGAGCAATCCTATAAGAATTACTTAAAGTTCTTCAAATGACAAAAATCATGTCGGACAGTATAATTATACCCTCTTTTTCAAGCTCAGTAAGTTGGTCGATTAAAAAAAAGAATTTAAGATTATTGTTATCTGCATTCTGATCTGCCGTATTATGTAACTGCATTGGGAAAATATTTTCTAATTTACTACGATATTTTTCTGGAATACTAGCAATTGAGTGGTTAAAAAAATTTTGAAATTTTGAAAATAATCCAGAGATTGATACTCAGTTTTATGATCTAAGAAAGCATTTTTAAGCACATCAAAAATTTTACGCAAATTTGGTGATGCATCAGAAAAAATAAAGAATACTTCTTTTAAAGTTTCAATGTGTTGCATAATATCTTCAATGCCATGTATTAATTCTACTTTAGAAGATCGCGGAAATAAAGGATTAGAATGTGGGTACTTTCGTTACAAATGTAGCAGCGGAATTAGCGACGTTGTTAGCAAATTCTATTACAGTGAAATTTGGAACATTGCTTCTTTCGGACGAAATTTCGTTAAAGACGGAAGTAGGTGAAAATTGGAGTACACTGTTTTCGGTTCTAAAATTATTTAGTAAAGAAGCAGGTTCTTTGATTTCATCGGTAATGATGTTACATTCAAAATCGCACACACTAGAGTTCTGTAAACCATCATTTTTATGATTATTACGTAATTGTTTCTTAAAAGAATAGATGTCTGAAAAAATCCTTGTACTTTTACTCTGTGCACAACGTAAATTTGATTTTATCAAAGAGTGTTTGCACTTCCGGTGCGACATATAGAGCGCTTTCGTTGCGCACGATTCAAAATAAATAGGGCAGGTATACATTTCTTGCAGTACAGTAACTATCCTACATCGAAACAATTCACGTATTTAAGTGATTTTTCTCGGCAAAGCCTATAACAGTAAAAATATGCTTGCTTTATATTCAGCACTACTAAATTGCCGATCCTTTCTTTTTTGATTGTCGACTTCTTCATTTAGGAACTACTAAGTACGACATCAGACACATTTGAACCACTACTTTCTCATCTGTAAATATAATTAAAGAAAGCGTATTAAGATACGAGTTTCTTTATCCGCTTAGATACAAAATTTCGAAAAATAATTTATATAATTTTTGAAAAATTTCAATTTTTACCTTCGCTTCTTGCAGATTTTAACATACTGGTTAATAACGTAACGCGATTTTGTTTCTCCTTTTTCTTCTGCAGCTTACACTCCTTTTGTGCAATTTGAAAAAATTGTTGCCAATTAGTAATAGCATCTGATTCGTTAGTAAACTGATGATATGTAAAATCTTCTTTGATTAGAGTATATTCTTTAGGATTTTTTTAAAATTGATCAATCTTTGGAAATGTTCGAGATAGTCTGTGATTCACTGTTATTTATTTGGTCTCCACGGAATTCAGCAGTAGCCCTCCAGTGGCCGCGTACAGTTTTCCAAGGACTATGATGATTTTTCAACCATTTGATGCTTTCCTCAATGTCGATTTGAAAGAAAAAGTAAAGAAATTACAAAATAAAGTACGATTAGCTAATTTTGACTCTTATTATAAATCATATATTTAATTAATGTTTCAATTATATTAATTAATATATTTTAAAGACAAATCATGTACAATATAAAATAGTATTCTCATTCTCAATCACTCATTCTCATTACTCATTACTTATTCTCATTACTTTCAATTTTGAATTCAATTTTTCGATCAGTTGCACCCCTACGATTTTAATTAAATACAAACATTTGGGTTCACTATTATTTTCTGCTTTGATTGAGAAAAAGAAATTGATGACGATTGTGAAACTTTTGGAGCTAAAAATTTTTTAGTGTCGTTGCGTGGGATTTACAAGGCGTGAACTACTGGCATGTAGTCTATATTTTCGAGACCGTTAATTGGATTTAATTGATTTTTATATACATAATATAGAATTTTGCAATATTTTCAAAGAAAATTAATATAAAAAAAATTTTTAAATCTGACTCAAGATATACAAAAACAATGTTGGTTTCAGTTTTTGACACAAAAGAACCCCTTATTTTTTAAATATTTAATAGGATATTAGACTTCATTATAAATATACGCGTCGATTAAAATAAAAAATTGATACAGAACCCAAAACTTGCGGAGATAATGGATTCTGAGTGATAAAGTGTGTATGTCAACTTCCGTGCACTGCAATCTATGCACTCAAAAGCGATCATCTCAGTTAGTTTTGGGTCCTCCATCAATTTTTTTTAATCGACACGTAAAATTATAAGAAAGTCTAATATCGCATTAAATATTAAAAATAAGGGGTATTTTTGTGTCAAAACCTGAATCCAATTTTTTTGTTGCATTTTTTGAGTTCGATTTTGAAAAGTTTTCTTCGTTTCAATTTTCTTTGAAAATATTACAAAATTCCATATTATGTCCATAAAAATCATTCGAGTTGAAACTACAGTCTCGAAGATATAGCCTACCTGCCAGCAGTTCACGCCTTGTAAAGACCACGCGGCGACACTGAAAAATCTTTATCTCCAAAAGTTTCAGACACTCCGTCAACTTTTTTTTTATTCAACGCGGAAAATAATGAGGAATTCAAATATTTGTATTTAATTAAAATCGCAGTGGTGCGTCTGATCGAAAAATTGAATTAAATATTTGTTTGAGTTTTTTTGGTCAAATTTTTGAAAAGTTTTCTCAATTTTTATTTCGTTTATAAATTATTTATAAATTCTATGTTATCTCTGAAGAAATCAACAAAATCAGTCGAACGGTCTTGGAGACATTGCGGCTTGAATAAAGTCGATCCTCAAAATTTACCTCCCGAAATTTTGAAAATTTTTGAAAACCATTTGGCACAAAAACTGCCCTCCCCTAACACTAAAGTTTTTGCCAATTTGCATAAAAATCCAAAGACCCTCGACCAACTTCTGATATTCCTGAGAAATTTCGACCCACATTTATTCGTAGATATGATTTATTTATTTTCTGGTCAAATTTATTTATATAGGAATTTACTATATATTTCGTTTCTTTTATTCTTGAATTTTATATTATACTTAGATTGGCTTTTCATTTTTATATGTGGCAAAGTTTTGTAATTGGAAAAATCATAATTTCTATAATTATAATTACAACTATTTTTTCTTTGTAATTTTTTCATCGTATTTTTTCACTTTATTTTATTTTATTCGCCCAAATGAAAATAATAAACTAGTTAATAAATCAATATATATATAAATATGAAAAAATTATTTTCCACACCGGCTTGTTTATACATCCATTTTATATTTCATGCTTTCGACATTTTAACTATTTCATTTTCGAAACATCGACAATAAATCCCCAAGTTCTTGCTATTATTAGAATAAATAAAGTCATAGAATTGGCGCAATTTCTTCAAAAGTGTCGGTGTCGAGTGTAAAAAATCGTTTTCCAGCGTGCCTTGTGTGTTAGCTGTCATCTCGTCGTCTGCTGCACTTGAGAAAATTATTTTCATAACTCAAAATCATTGTCATGTACACGAAAGTGGATATTTTACAGAATCCTATCGACTCTGGGACCCCAGAAATTTTGTACGTATTATTTAAGTTCATCTCAACGTAAATTAAAATTATATATATTTTTCATGGCCGTGAAAATTCGGATGTTGGACTTAGAAGAATTTGAGAACCATTCGGCCATTTTCCAAGGGGTTTTTTCAACGCCCTTAAGATTATTAGCTTAAAAATGTCACATGATAAAGTTGTGAGATCATTAAACTTCGCCAAATAGTTATCACGTCCGCGACGTCATATATTGAGAATTGAGAAAATAAATGATAAGAAATCAATTATTATGTCACGCTACGATTTAAAAGATAAATCTATTACCATGTATCGCAATGATACCTTTCAAGCGAACCGTAGAACAAATTGTATCAATCAGACTAGTCAAAGGAAGGTCACCTATACAAGTTCTTCCGAAACGA
Organism: Euceroptres primus; assembly: GCA_037177015.1. NCBI lineage: Eukaryota > Metazoa > Arthropoda > Insecta > Hymenoptera > Figitidae > Euceroptres > Euceroptres primus. The sequence continues at coordinate 6,547 of JBAGKK010025910.1, read as the reverse complement.
CATGTGCTTGTGTCACGACATGACTACGCGACAACACGTGTTTACGATATGACTCATGCTTATATCACGACATGACTTTACATCACAACATGTGCTTACGTCGAATGTCTTCAGCTTATAAAAAGTGAAAGCGCCTAAGCCAAGCAGTTCAATTCAGTCCAGTTCACCAATTCAGAATCCAGTGAATTAGTCTGTGGGTCGCCATCTCCGGAATTAAGAATATAGTTCAGTTCAGTGCAGTTCACCAATTCAGTTTTGTATCAGTGCGGTATACATCTGAATATCAATTCTAAGTTTTTTATCGCGTTGACCTTCTTAAGTAAAAGTATTTGAATCTCTACTGTATGATCTGGTATGAATAACTAATTAAAGTTGTACCGTTGTATTGTTGTTGTGTACATGGTTGTTCATTTTCCTGTCATAAACGCAACCACCTACCAACCCGAAGTTTCAGAACGACTCATTGGACTTGATCATTTACGGATTCTCAAGCACAACCCCTAACCAACGTACAACGGTTACAATAAATAGCATTCCTAAACAATTTCTGGTAAGTTTCCATTGTAACAAAATTCTATTCCACCAACTTCTCTAGTCCCCTTTACTCACAGCCAACCCTTGTTTAAAGTGGCGTAAACGAACCATTCAGTTTTGTAATTTTAATAATAAATATCGTTAATTAACTTCAATAACCTTTTAGTGTCTTTTCCTCATCCTAGAGCTAGGATCCCAGGATCTATTGCTTGTGGCCAACCGCCCGAAATTGGCTACAATAAAGGGAGAATTGGAAAGTTGGGGAGCTGAGAAAGGTTGGGTCAATGAAGTACAATTTTCCAGAATTGATTTATTTCACCACTTACAAGCCAGAAGCCTGGTTCGTTGTTGGTGCAGACGTTGGTATCGATGGCGGCGTGTCTACGGGGTGGCAGAGATCGGCAACGGGGACGGGTGGGGAACAGATTCTCGATGACAAGCACAGACACACAACGGTAGCGGTATCCAAGAGTAGCAGTATGCTTTCGATATCAACGGTACGGTACTCCTTCGTTCGAGAACGGCAAAGAACAGAAAATTGGCGATCGGCAGTCGACGACCTGCTGACCTAGTTCGGGATTCGTCGACCCCGATCGCCAAACTTCGGTCCTCACCCCTTCCGAGCTAGGTTCGTGTCGGAAGGAGCGAAGGCCCCATTGTAACTTCATGTTACATGCTAAAGCGAGTAATCTTTTAGATTAGGGAGTCTATTTCGTTCTGACGTAACATACCCTCTTTTCATGGTGCATCGGCCGGGAAAGCTAAAAGTGTGGTAAATGTTTTTAGTAAAAGAACGCATTAGAATTCAATAAACATCTTAGGTTAAAGCAAATTAACTTCACAAACAAACAAGGCACATGGAATTTGGTGAGCAAAAGTTTACTATTTGAAATTTCTCATTGAACATTGAAACAGAAATCTCCCGGACGCAATTTTTAATACTGATCATTGAATATTTTGTGTCATTTGACTTATGTCCATAAACGTATTTGGAACTTGTAATTTTATGATGACATATGTTGAACTCTAATCCGAGTGACTCAGGGAAACCCGAAAACAAAGACAATCCTGTAACGCGGATCAAAAAACTAAGAAGGATTCTAAATACGCAGAAATGGCTAAATATAAAACATTAGTAGGTGAAGGCTTGATAAATGTTAAATTGCATTCCTTGGATTCTCATATTGACTACTTCCCAGAAAATCTTGGTGATTTCAGTGAAGAGTTGGGTGAAAGATTCCATCTGGACCTCAAGAATGTGGAGCGTAGATACCAACGCAGGTGGAATAAACATATGATGGCTGATTACTGCTGGATGCTCACGCGAGATATACCTGAGAGAGCACGGAAATGTAAAAAAACAACCATTACACAGACCTTTCGAGAATCAGACAAGTCGATATCAGCTGATGAGTAATAGATATGAAAAATAAATATTCCCTAGTGATGTATTGACAAAAGCCGGCTTGCCCCGAATCATGATATTAAAGGAGCTTGCATGCTCCGGGTTTTGATAACCCTCGGCTTTTATAACACGTAGGGTTATAAAAGCCTGAACACCCGAGTCCACTATATTGGAGCCGCCATTTTGGATTTAGAAAATCTAACATCATATTTCGATTCAGCAACCCCAAAAACATATAGATCACTACTTTTACAAAATTGAAAAAAAATCGAATTTGGTGGAAAATCGGGCTTTAACGGGTCAAAACACATAAGAATACACTGCTCTGGTCCGACGGACAGACAATTTTTTTTGTGGGTCTGTGTAATTAGCATTTAGATTGAAGGGAAAACTTTAAGAAAATCCTTCAACAGTTCTTTGGAGCGCAATTCATTAATAAATAATAACGATAGTGACGACGATAGAAGTAGAGAAGAATTAGAACAAGCTGGTAACGGAAACGCGGTTAATAACACTGACGATCAATTAGGACAAATCAAATCAGAAAACAATAACGAAATGAACCTGCCAACTATTCAACAAGTATGTTCATGCGTCGCTCTGGAAGTAGGTCCCATGTACGATGGGAGAAATATCCTCTTACCAAATTTTATTGAAGGATGTTTAGAAGCTGAAGCAATGTTGTGAACAGCTGATACTCAAAAAAATTTAGCAAGATTATTAAGAGGAAAATTATCGGAAGAAGCTAAAAAGTGTATCTACGGTTCCACTTATGCCGCGTTCGAAGAATAAACCGAAAAATTAAAACGAGTATATACCCCTGCCAAAATTGTTTATCAACTACAAGGAGAGTTAAGAAACAAATGCAGCCAGGATTGAAGAAATTTCTGACACTATCGAAGATACCCATAGGATTGGCAGTAATGGAGAAGTTGACGCCAACTTTAGAACGAACTTAGAAAAATATGCAATTAGAGGTTTTATTCGCCGATTACGACCCGAACTATAAATTCGTGTCATAGAAAAAAGAACCTTTAGAGAGATTGTCTACGACGCAATTGTCGTTGAAAGAAAATTGGAAGCTTGTTCCGCTTTACGCAAAAATAAACCTGTAGATTTATTTAAAGATGATAAGGAAACCAATAAGAGAAATAATAAGACGAGTTGGTTCAATGTGACTCTATAAAATAAAGTATCATGTTTAATCTGCAAAAAACCAGGTCACACTGCTCAAAATTGTTATCATTTAACTAAAGCACAAGAAGCAATTTCTAATAAACAACCACCAAATTATTTCAGACAAAGGAAATAATTATAACTATAACGTTGCGAGAAACAGAAATAATAATTATCCTAACAACAATTTTCAAGAAACAGAAACGACAATTACAACAACAACAACCTTTCCAGAAAAAGAACCGAAAACTATAACAACAATAATAATTTTCCGATGAACAGAAATGACTAAAACAATAACTATAATAACCAGGATAATAACTACACTCAAAATAACAATTACAATAATAACAGACAAAGTAATGCAGAACAATACGGAAGCTCAAGACAAAATGGACGATACGTAAACAGAAATCAACAAAACGAAATAAATAATCAACAAAATCTTTCCAATTCAGAAATCATTTGCCACTATTGTAAAAAATTTTAAATATGGCAAAATTAGACCACAAAACCAACAACAGCAACAATAAACACGACAATAATCACAGCAACAAGGAAACTCCAATGCTTTCACTAGTTCGGATACACTGAGGGAAGCATAAACCAAGAGCCACAAACATATACTTCTAACGATCCATTAACTACAAAAATAAGCATTTCAAAACCTAGTACGATTCCATCAATCATGATATCCCCTGAAGGGTTAATAAGCACAACTCGTATGATGATCGATACCGGTGCTGGTCGAAATTTAATGAAACAAAAAGCTGTGGACTCTAACGTTCCGGTAAATAAAAAAACCATGCTGACACGTACATGATTAAATGATTTGCCGCTCTGCACATTAGGTCAAGAACAAATAAACATTCTGGGAATCCCAACAATATTTAATATTATTCCTAACGAAGTTCCAATCGCAGAAGATGGAGTATTAGGATCAGAATTTTTCCGAGACAACCTTGCAACATAAATTACACATCAAAATGTTCAGAAATAAAAAAAATTTTATCCTTTTGCATCTACACAAATTTTAACTATTCCCGCCCGAACGTGTATCAATCAGTGTATCAATCAATAAAAGAAACGACTTCAAAAACCTGTGTAATGAATTATTAAGAAAAATTTTGAATAATATCCTAATTAAATTAAATGATAAAACAATTGACCTTGACCTTGACAGGATTAATTGGAACAGAACTCTTTGTGTACCTTGATGACATAGTTATTTATGCCGATACTCTAGAAGAACACGAAAGAAAATTAATACTAATATAACGCCTCAGAGAAGCAAATCTTCACTTACAGCCTGATAAATGTGAATTCTTACGACCCGAAGATATCTAGGTAACATAATCGATAGAAATGGAGTACGCCCAGATCCGAAGAAGGTAATTGCCGTAAAAGAATTCCCTATTCCAAAATAGAAGAATGTTAAACAATTCCTAGGATTAGCAGGATATTATCGCAGATTTATTGACGGATTTTCAAAAATTGCTAGCCCTCTGAATCAACATTTAAAAAAAGACACTCCCTTCGTTTGGACTAAAAAACAGCAAACAGCTGTCGATATTTTAAAAGCAAAATTATGTGAAGAACCACTTTTACAGAGCTTCACTTAGCCTGAGTGACACTGAGAGAAAATACGATACTTAAGAAAAGGAAGCACTTGCAATAATTTTTTGCCTACCTCACTTTCGTCCATACTTGTACGGAAGAAAATTTACCCTAGTGACTGATCACAAACCTCTGGTTTGGTTCCAGAATTCTAAGGACCCTTGCTATCGAGTTTCACGTTGGAGATTAAAACTTGCTGAGTACGATTTTGATGTAGTTTACAAGTCAGGAAAAATGAACGTCAATGCTGACGCACTTTCAAGAAATCCCATCCTTAAGAAAGAACACTCTAAAAATTAAAACTCAACAAATTAATTTCTTACAAGAAGCAGTTTGCTGAAATAATTTTCAGTAAGCACGTAAAATCATAGAATGCACATAAAAATAAAAATTATAAATATTATTAAATAATTAATAAATAATTAATAAATATAAATAAATTATATTTATTTTATAGTTTATATTATATATTATATTTATATATATATAAATATAAAATAATTAATAAATAATAATACATCATATTAGGATGGTCCAAAAAATGCTTAACTTTTTTTCTAAAATAGGTCCCCTACAAATTATATATTTTGGTGTCGAAATCACCCCTGCATTTTTTTTAAATATAAAAAAATATTTAGGGGTCGCGCAAGCCCATTTTTGCAAAAAATGCTTATTTTATTTTAATTGCCGCTGTTAATAAATTATTTTACTTTGGCATACCTGCACTATATTACGTTGAGTGGAATACATCACCCGGATTTTTGACAGAATTTTGAAAAAATACTTAGGGGCCTCACAAACGCATTTTTATATGGCCCTTAAATATGTTTTTAAACTTCTGTCAAAAATCTGTGTGATTTATTTCACTAAAAGTAATACAGTCTAGGTGTGCCAAAGTAAAATAATTCATTAACAACAGCGGCAATTAAAACAAAATAAACCTTTCTTTCAATAATGGGCCTGCGAAATAGCTGAAAATATATTTTTTTAATTCGTTAAAAATTCAGGGGTTTTTGACACCAAAAGGAACGATTTTTAGAGGACCCATTTTAGAAGAAAAATAGAGCCTTTTTTTGAAAGACCCTAATATCCCATGTACAAACTATCTTAACATTACTAAGCGTATAGTTAACTTTCATACAAATATAAAAAGTACAAGAAATATCAAATAATTCAAAAACTTGAAACATGCTGTAAACAAGTCAGAATTTCAGATATTTCTGAGTTGCAAAGTGCCAGTGCTTAATGAAGAATATAAAAAAAAATTGTTTATTCTCCAATTTTTGTTTTACCACTGATGAGTCAAAGTTGTTCCGATATGTCAGGCATACTACGGACCCATTTGTTCCGATATATCGTGGGAGTGGTGTCTCTCTTGGAAAAGTCACGAATACATCAATGAGAAAATAAGTTTCTATCATTACCATCCGATATGGAAGAAACTTGATATCTCTGGATAATCCAAGGTTCTTCAAAATTGTACAAAGAGGTTTTTCTGGTGGGAAAACTCTGAAGTTTTAACAAGTACTCGGTGTAATATCTTAAAATATTTTAAAATTTAAAAAAATTATTGTTCATTGGGTAAATATAAGTTGTACCTGTTTTGGTTGTGATAAAGCAGAATAGTAAGTATGATCAAAGTCTTGGCTAGACTTGGCTAGACCGTCCATCATTATCCATTGCTGCTTGAATAGAGGCCTTTTGCAATTCGGTTGGTTTTGAAAATCTATGATGTGGCGGCTACTTGGTGGGTACCTATCACCACTACGTAGCGCGTCCTCAGGTTGCGGATAGAGGAAAGGCCCCTGAGGTTAA
>JBAGKK010025899.1:0-11210 GCA_037177015.1 Euceroptres primus | reverse complement strand
ATCTACCCGTAACTAGCACCAATTATTTCCTCCCGTCAACAACGATTTGCGTCCATACTCGATCGCGCGCCAAACGGAACCTTAACATTGTATTTTTTTTGCTAACACCTAATAATATTACACCTACTATCTCTCCTTTAGGTCCATCAACTGCTTTTGATATTCCATCTCGTCTTTACAAATTTTTGTCCTTCACAGTCTGCGTGTCGTTTTTCTAGGTGTACAATATAAATAAAAATAGTTGCGGTTTCTTTTTCTGTTGATTTTGTACTATAATAAATAGCAATTCTAGTCGAGGTGATGGATTGTTGCGAGCGTAACAGTAGAACAAATCTTGCGAATACAAATTTTTTTGATGCGTTTAATCCTTATAGGGAAAATCGCGTTCGGTTAGCAGTTTATTTTGATAGTTTTTGCAATTCTAAATACTTTGATTTTTTGTTTTTGCTTTAAAATTTTATCGTGCACTATACTAAGCGCATCGTACTCTTTATTTGATTTTTATATGCATATTTTTCTTATTTGAATTACTCTTCGAGCGTAATGTTGCCAATCTTAATCGCGAAGAGGTAGATTATTGCGAGCGTTATCGATTATTATAGTGCAATTGCTAGGGCTCAGAAAAATAAGAAAACAAGGTATTCATGTTAGATTTATTTTTCGTGACCACTTTTAATAAAGGGTTTTCAATTCTAGGTTAATAACAATAAAATCGTTGGCCTTTTTTCCTTTATATTATTAGTTTTCTTAGAAAAATAAGATTTTGATTCACATAGAAGGTTCGCAGTTCATCTCTAAGTAATATTTCTGTGGTAGTCGACGTGTGGCAATAGAGTTGTCAGTTCTATTGTCCAAAAGCTTCAGAGTTCTGTCCACTCACTGTAAAAACAATTTTTGTTTCGTAAAAGATTTAAAATCTGAGGAACAAAGAGAAGCTTATGCACAATACATGGAGACAAGGTTCACTGATATCAAGCTAAAATAAAAGTAAGACTTTTTCTGTGTTAGTCAGATTGGCTTAAGATTAGAACTAGCAAACTACAATTCGAATGATCTCGATTCTAGGCTCTGATAAACTCGAATCCAGTGAAAATCTCGAGGGAGAAGTCGGAAACCGAGAGGAAGATGAAATCCATCTCATGGAAAAAGACCATCCATTTAAAGAGCAGGGAGGAATTTGAGCAGATCTTGAACATCCAAGGAGAAATTTCCAGGTCACATTAAAATCCTGTCAGTTATATATCACAATTGGAACAAAAAATTCTACCTCGTTTACATTTCACTTTACTTTATCTCGTTATAAGATAAAATTTTCCTTGGGGAACTATGACTTTGATTTCATTTCGTAATTTAAATTGAGTTATTTTTAAATTCAAATTCTTATTGATAAAGAAAGGAGGCATGAATAAAGTAAAAGAAATAAGGAAGTTTAAAAGTCATAGAAAGTTTAAGAGCAAATGATTGCTTTTCAATTCTCGGAACGGGATTCAAAAAGAGTTTCTTTATTGTAAAGGGAGACTATAAGTTTTTAGTAAGATACTTCTAGCTTCAGTAGTAAATACAGAATTGTGTAATGACAGTTATTACCGCTTTTCAATGGGTCACTAGACTCGTGTCACGCGTTTTATCACGATCGTAAAAATAACTGCCATTCCACTGAATGCTCTTTTACTTCTTTCTCTGAACCTCAGGTTCCTATTTTCTTGCTAATCTCGTAAAGTGCTAAGCGTTTAACTTGCGACGAATCGCTCAAAGAGAATTTCGTTTGAAGACATTGAACCTATCTTCTTTCGTCCTCCTCATTCGCCTTTTTCTAAAACAGGAAAAAGTAAAAGATAAATAGAAAGAAAAGAATCGTCGATAAAATATCTAAAAAATGTTTTGACCTACAGCTTTATTTTATTTACAAAAATGATTAAGCAAGAATTTGTATTATGAGTGCTTTCAATGTAAAAATCTTTGATTTGATAATTGTTCATAAGTTACAGTTTTTAACGCTATTATTTCCCTTGCTACTGAAATAAAAACTTTTTCTTGACTTCATTTTTGAAAAATTATGATATAATTCTTTTAATTTGCAAGCCTCCATTTTTTGCTAATTCAAAACCCTTCCAAATGAAACTTTTATGTAAAAATAAATTATAGCACTTTCATCCAGAAAGTTTCTAGCAGCAAAATACTATGCAGAAAATAATTCTGGTAAGTCAGCAAACGAATAATAATGCGGAAAATGATCAGAAGAACATACTAGCTCTTGAAAGTTTAAAGTTCGCCCTGAATGTTTTCTCGTCGACAAAATTGCAAAGGAAGAGAGGAAAGGAAGTCGAATAATAGAAAGAAGGATTGAAAACAAGAAGTAGGGTCTGAGGGCGTCGTTTCCTCGGTGACGTTCGACATTTCGACAAATCGTCAACACTGTGTACCTTATAAAGAGCATACAGAAGAAAAACAAGAACGCGAGGAACGGAAAAGAAAACGAAGAAACCTTAAGTCTCGAACTTCTCGCGAGCTACCGGTTGGATAGGTCGAGAGGGTGAAGTCAGTTCTTAACCAAAGTTGGTACTTATCTTGCATGCTGCCAGCATACGCCCGACGCAAACGACTTGAATTAGTCATGGTTCAACTGCACGGTTCGAAACTCGTCCAATTTCTCGAGGTTCGTACGGGTTAAGTAATACAAGGAACTAATTAGAAACAGTCGTTGCAGCATACCTTGCGACTGTAGAGAAATGCAGAGGTCGAATCGATGTCGTCACGGCGCCTCGAGTTTATTTGGAGTCGCACTAATTATAACCTTAGAAATGAGTCACGTAGGGATCCTCAATTTCGAGACAGGCGAAAATTCAAATATTATATGAGGTCCTCAAATTTCAATGCCAGAGCGTCTGAGTCTGCTGGGAGTTGAATTCTTTAATTTTAAGAGTTTCTTTGATCCTCTTGCGCCAGGTGCAGATCATGTTTCGCAAGCAAGTGTTCCAAGTACATTGTGGAAAGTTCGATGAATATTTTCTTGCATTCGAGGCACGTACCAAAGAGCGAGTCATTTCTTGATTTGGAATCATCTGTTTTAATATGGATCAATGAGATTGCGAATCACGGACAGCAGCCAAGTAAAGATTGAAGAGGACGTGGAATGTAAGAGGATGATGGAATAAAGGCAACTGATTGAATTTATTAGAGACTAAGAAGTATGTGAAGAAGAATGATGGATTTGCACAATACTGTTTTCAATCGACGAGATATGTGAAGAATCTAGAGTTCAGTCAAGCTCAAAATTAATTAATCTTTATGTCGATTTAAAGAATGTGAGAAAATGTATGTTTGAAATTTAGCGCGAAGAGAAATTAAACGCGCGGATTGGAAACACGAATCTTAGGAGACTTTAGATTGGCGAATTAATCGCCCGTGCCTTGCAAAATGTAAGAAATGTATTTGATCAGTGGTCTGATCGATGTCCTAAGTAGGGATGACTGTAGAGGCGAGACGGGAGTCGATAACTTTACGCTGAAACACACTTGCGATCAGCGACTCTCAAAATTATAAAGTTTGAACTTATGTGAAATTTGAAAGCTGATTCTCGCCACGTCGTTTAGAGCTTCGCCTCTGCATCTAAGCAAATAATTTTAATTTGTGAAAGCGAGCGGGTTGAAAATAACTAGCTGTCGGTATAGTTGTAAGATGTTTTTTTTTTCTTGTAATATTTTCAGCGTGGCGATTTTTTATTATATACGCTTGTAAGGAATAGAAGCCATGCCGACTGTACAATTTATAAGACTGATGGAAGGAAGTCATTGATTTCATTGGACGTGAGGCCTCATCCTGAAATTTAACTTTAATCCAATCGACCCAATATTCTGGAATAATCTCGTCACTGGACGATTCTCGTTGGAAATGATTGCGACATCATTGTTACGTTCAGGGTAACAGTTACAACGACGTCCTTCAAATGAACCGGTGCCACGGCGTGCGATGAGTATTTCCTAATATTAATTAGCGTGTTCAATTTTAATTTATAAATATTCGCTTTTCGCATTTCTTATCAATTCTTGTGCTCGCATTTTGTATGACTGAATTAATGATTATATGTGATAATTTATATCGTGATATTTATTTCTTAACTGCTCAGTATTATATTCATACAATTTTTATCTCTCACATGGATTTGACAACTCGCATCACATCTAGCTATTCTATTTTTAAATTTCATACTAAACTAAAATAAATATATATTGATATTTGAATTTTTTGTTTTGACTCATACGCAATGGATCCACTCTTCCTCTATCATAAGAATTGATTAGAATCTTCTAATTTAAAAAAAATTAATTTAAAATCTAAAGTGACTAAAAGAATTGTCACAAGAATCGACGAAAAAAGGCCCCCTGTTAATTGTTACGAATTATAAAGAGAAACCAAAGTTTATTTTAGAAAAAAATAGTTTAGATCACAACTGTTGCTTCAAAAATAGTTCTTTAGGTTTTTGTGATTTTTCTAATGGTTTATATCTCATTTTATTCCTTAAAAGATTCCTTATAATTTAATTTGTCAAATGAAATGAATAATTTTGTAATTCCTGGAGTTTCAACAAAAACGTACAGAAGGTTGATTAAAAAGTTATTTTAGCTTCCATACTCGAAAACGTAGCACATTTCACTCTGCAAAAAAGTATGTATTAAGAACTTGATGAAATGAAAATTGACTGGGATTCAATTTTAAATTAAAATGCCATTACTGGTCAGAAGTGTGTCTGCATGAAAATTGGGATTAAAAACGAAAGGGAATTTCGCACAAAAGAGTCCCTTTCATTAACTGCCCCCTCATTAAAATATGTTCGCGGCCAGAATAAAAGCCTTTGTCTCGTTATTTGTAGAGGGCACGCTACCAGCACGGGTTTCAAAGTCGCAGGCTAATCCCTTTCGTGGCACGAACAGTCTTTTGTATCATTTTCTAGGATCGTGCTCGCTAGAAACACGATCTTTCTCTCTCTCCTCTTCTCTATCCTCATACGATTTTACAAGTATAAAGGAGAATCACATGCTTTAGAAATTGAAAGGAGAAAACGGTAGGCGAATAAATCTATTGAAGTACCGACGACCGTTCTTTGACGGTTGCCATAGATGATGGTCCTGCATTTTATGAGCTACTTACATCTCAAGTTCTTTTCTCGATTTTTCTAGGATTATTATTTCCACGTCTTGCTCCAATTTTCGTTTTATTCTTAATCGCAAAAACAAATTTTGGTTAGCTCGTTTTTCTCGTTCTTGAGTTGTGGTACAAATTTTCTTGTTTCAGGATTTAAGCAGAAAAATAATTAAACTTTTTTTAGTGTCATTTTTGATTCCCAGGAAACATTCTTTTGGGCATAAAAATGGAAAAAAAGATTAATTAAATTTTAGATAGGAAATTAGAAAATTGCATGTGTTCTGTCCGATGTGGATCAGAAAATTACGGAACATGCTTTGAACATTCTAGATTGCGAACGAAAAGTCAATTTGTAAGAAATTACATGACAAAATGTTTTAAAAAAATCATAAAGGGCAACTAAAGTTCGGTTCGAAGCCGAGGACTATTAGATATTTAGGCCGAAAGTTGATCGACGGGTCGATTCTACCCAATGTGAATACGGATAATAATAGTTCGCATTAATAGTTCGCAAGAAAAACCATAAAAAATTCTTAAAACGCAGACTATTAGATATTTAGGCTGAAAGTTGATCCACGGTTCGATGCGACTACCCAATGTGACTACGAAAGGTTAATGAAAATGAAGTATTTTAATTGAAATAATAAAAATTTAATCTGCTTACAATAGCCTGAAATGTTCTGAGAGTACTATAATTTTCAATGGACTTCCACGGTCAGTTAATACTTTAGGAAAGCTTATTAGGTAAACTTGGAATCTGAGTATTTTGCAAACAATTTAATAAATTGTAAATTACAGAATTGTAAAAACATTACCATTTTATTATTTGCTATTTATTTTTACCAATTAAATTATTTTTTATACTCTCTTATTATTAACATACAATCCCCGCTGAAAGTTTAGATACATTGATACATTCTAATAAAAATTAATAAATATTGTCAATCTCATCCATTTTATAATATATAAAATTTTCTAACAAGCCATAGTTGAGTGTTTTAAGAAAATAACGATGAAGAACAGTGTTTTCTTTCAATTTTTTAAATTAATAATGTCTTCGAAACTATTGAAAATTTTTCGAATTCCTGGTGCTGATTTTGAAAAGAAGATTCTGCACTATTTATTAAAATAATCTTGAGATTTAATGTTACACTTTTTTAAATTTGGCATCAGATTATAAACCGGGAAATAATATACTATCAGTTTACCTAAACTTTCAGTGCGGAATGCATTTCTGGACCATAAATTAATTTATATGCGCATGGCTTAAAATTAGAAAAAAATCTAACAAATTCCGCAAATCTAGTGATTAACTAATTTGGGAGTGAATCACTTGATCTGGTACCCAGCGTAACATTGCCGAAGGAAACAGGAATCTGAATTATTCAAAATGCGCAAATCCTCGGAATTGAATGAGAAACTCGATCAGCGAATGTATCGCATGCCTCCTGTTGAAATCCCGAACGAGAAACACGTTCAATATGTCGCAAGAGCGTAAGGCTCGTGCCACTGTTTGAGTAAACATATGTTTTCGACAGGCAATCTTCTGTCATAAAACAGACGTCTTACTTTATAAGCAATACCCGAGTTTTGTATGGGGTTTGCTTAGGGTGATTTTTATTCTCAATCCCTCTTTCGGTGAAGAGGGATGAAAACCGCTCATCTAATGCCCTCATCTCTTGGACCTTGGATATAAGAGACACTTGACTCAACCTGAATTTTTCATCCCGTTAAAAATAATCTACATGTGAATCTCGACAGCTGCCAATATTGAACCATACATCATTTTTCGACTAGAAATATGAAATTGGAAAATGTAGGGCAAATGTTTGGAGTGTTCGATTATAGTAAAAAACCATTGTTTTCTTTTTTTCAGTCCCCTATTCCCCTCCCCCCCTATTTTTTTAAGATCCCCTAAAATCCTCTAAAAACGCGTGCCACAATATTAAAACTTTAGAGATTCAGAATTTTCTGAAAACTTCAACACTTTTCCCAAATTCTTTAAAATATTTTAGACTGACACTATATCTTCCGGATTCTTTCGATGTCTTTCAAAATTTTCCATAATCAAATCAAAACCTTTCCATAACACAGTAAGTTTAGGATATCAAAACGTTGCAGATCAATTTTTTTTAAAATCGTAATCAATGGAAAATACACGGGAAAAATATTCATTTATTTTTGGATAAAAGTGTTACAGACCAAATTGATCCATTTTATAGATCATTTTGATACTTCCCGATTTACTGTGAATGTCGATTCACAGAAGATATTAGTCGTAATATCTTCTACTTTTTACAGAATATTTTCTTCTGAGTTTTCATATAATTCTATAAACTCTTAAAGAACGTCCCATAATTCTTTAATATTTTAACAAATATACTAGACTATTCCAGAATCTTCTAGAATCCTTCAGAATATTCTCTTAGAACCTTCTAAAATCTGCAAAAGACTCCCACAATCCTCAAAAATCTTCTAGGCTCTTCAAAATCTTCCTAAAATTCTTTAGACTTTTCGAAACTCTTTAAAAAAAAGTTTGGAAGAGAGTAGAAGATATTAGAAGTTTAGGGCAGAATTCGAAAGATTTTTTAGGATTCTAAAAGATTCTGAAACAGTCTAGAATATTTTGAAATATTATAATAGATTTTGGGGTTTTTTGAAGATTTTAGAACTCTGAAAAATCTGGATATCTCTGTAAGAGTTTATGAAATTTTGGAAAAATTTAGAAGGTTTTAGACATTGCTGGAGGATTTTCGAAGATTCTGGGGGAATCAGGAAATCTCTGGAAGATTCTAAAAAATTATACAAAATCTTGAATATTCTAGAGGATTTTGAGGAATTTTAGGAGATTTAACGAATCTACAAGTATCTGGATAATTTAAAATCTTCTAGAAAATTCGACAAGATTGTCGAAAATTCCAGAATATTTCATGAAGGATTTTAGAAAATTTTAGAGAGTTCCAAAGGTTCTGAAAATCTTGTTTGTGGAGTATTTTATTAGATTCTAGACAGGGATGTAAGACTTGAGGATTTTTCAAAATTTTGAAGAATTTTAATAGACTCATTTCGGGAATTTAATTTGTTGAAAATTAAAAAATTTGGTAATTTAATAATTCAGAAATTTAAATTCTTGCCAGCAATTTTAGCAGCGGGAAATTTTTATATGTCGTTAATTTTTAGTCGACAAATTTCTGGTTTGAAAGTATTTACTGTCGGAGTTTCTTTCTTTCGTTTATCACATACTTCAAAGTGTCATTAAAATTATTTTTCGTGAATATTAAAGAACTTCTGAGAATGTTTTTATGATTTAATTGATTGTTTAGTTGCATTCCACATTATTTTATTTACTAATGAAATTTGGCTTTTATTATACAAATTTTTTATTTATTAACTTATTATTAACTTTTATTAGCTTCCTTGGTATTTTTAAAAGAAACAAATTTACCCTTTTTTTCGAAAAAGAAATCCCTTATTTTCCCTACAATTAAACTATCAAACCCCTATGATCCCTAATTTTAATGCGTTTTTCACTCGTATGATGGTTTCAAAACATATTGAAAATTTAAACACTTTGATGCAGAACTAACTGAAAGAGATTTTTGATTATTTTTAGAAATTTTTTCTTAATTTCTTTAAACGTAAACTAAAATGGTAAATGATCTCTTTAGGTAGATAACATGTTTTTCAGAAATCTGTAACTTTTCTTGAAATAATTTACTTTATTGATATTTTTTTAATTTTATGAAATATTGTTTTGCACATATCCTTGCTCTCTGAATCTGAATCAGATTTAGCGAGTGCAAATTCCGGATTTTCAAAATAATTAAAAATCTAGATGATGATTTTTCTAAAACTTTTTTCAGAATGTCTCTGAAAATTCTTTGAACTAAATTTTTCAGAGGCTCATAAATCTTTAATTGCTGAGATCCTTAAGAGGATTAAATGTAACTCTTCTAATTGTAAAAGTATCTTACTTTTCTTGCCACCGGTAAATTTGTAAACTTCTTTATAATGGATAAAACAAGAAATTAATATTTAAAAATATACATTTAATATATCATGACATTTCAAACTTAGGAAAAGATATAAACATATAATTTGTGTAAATATTGTTAACTAATTGTACAAGAATATTAAAAATAATTTAGATAAATTTCAAACTTTCATTAAAACATATAGCGACACTCCTAATTAATAAAACGACATACATAATTGTGGATGATTATGGACGATTTTTCAAATAGACAGAATAACCTAGAATCGAAATTCATATATTTATTATTAAAAATTTAAATTGCTTAGGAATACAAAATACAGATAAATAATTAGGCATATAATTGTTATAGACTCCTGACGTATCTCCAACAAGCGATCACAGCGCCTCGACAGGCCGCAATTCTTAGGTGCTTGTAACTCTTATAATGCTGGAATTGAGAAATGTAAATAATTTATGAACGCAATAGGACTTCAAAATTCACTATCTAAATTAATTTCCGATGATTATAACCTTTTCGTACCTTTTTAGTGCAACTGAAATGTAGTGCACCCAAGAACTTATTCATTTTGCCGCTGCTTACAGCGCCATTCCAAAATACGTCGGGTCCCTATATGAAATATGAGTGAAATGAAGGAACAACAAATTCGATGCACTTTGGGCTTTCACGACAAGGTATATTATATACCAACTTGACTGAAGTGGTTCGGTAGGGAATTAATAAGTAGCTGAAGCACCATCAAAATTTGTGGCCTACGCCCTACCATCCCCTTGTACTACTTCATGTCCGAATTCCCTTGCGATACGTTTATGGCACAAGGGTTGAGGGCATGCGCAGATGCCTGTGACTATATATCCTCTTACAACCCTTCGAACTTCCTCAAGTACGTACGTCTAAGTTTCCTTGGACAACATCCCAGCGGCCCGAGATATCATCCGTTATTAGAGCCTTAATCTGAAATACATTGGCGCCCGACACAATCGCAAATTACCTCTAAAGCTTCTCCACCCCCCTGAGGTGAACCCACGTAAGGATGAGATCGTATTAGAGACCTGGCTCCTTGTACCTGGTCTTACAACCATAATTCTACTTTTGCATGATTTAGAATCGTACTCCATGGGAGTTCGCGTTTCACGATAACTGATTATGACGAACAAAAACGGGTTAAGTAATTTGGGAATTTTGTGAGAAAGTAGCTTATTCTTATTGTTAAATTAAAAAGGGATTTGGAGAAATTTTATCATGCAGAATGAAAGCATTTTATTATTAACCGTTTCAGGCATACATTTTTTATATCTAGGAAAACAATTTCTTCTGGGTCTGATGACTACTTTAGGATCTAAAGAAGTAATAAGAATCCGCATCAGAAAATCGAGATTTTTAGACCTTTTCCAATAGTTTTTTCCAAAAATAATAACAATTTTTTATGAGAAAACCATCATACAGAATCGCAAATTTCCTGAGGAAGTAAAAAACTATTTTTCCAATCTCGGAGCGTCACACTGAAAAAAATGGTATAGGTGTTGTAGCTAGAAATATATTTCTGGAGAGATATAGCCGAATTTGCAATACAGTTTAGGTAGAACTGCAAAATTAGATAGCTAAATTATATAAACCGCCTAGCTCCTGTGGACAGAAAATTTAGGAAATAAATCTATCACCGTTTCCTAAACAGTCCAGCTGTCATAATCAAACAGCATAACTCCTATAATTGGATTGCTCGTACAGCTAATTTGTTTAGGAGCAGCACTTAGAAAGTTTGGATTCTGTGGCTATACGATTGTAATATTGGGAACTTATATTTTGAAGCAAAAACGAACTCAAAGTAATTTTTCATTAATTTATGCATCAAAATATTTATTATCTATAAAAAATGTTAACCTAAGATAATCGTAAAATCGGTTTTATGTGTATAAATTGAAATGCATCTTAGGTTAGGTCGCAACACTAACGCACCATACACTTCAGATTCCGTAAACGCAAGTAGCTCGTGCTTCGTATCTTGACTGCATATATTTGCATCATGCAAGCTGTCGAACAAAAGTGATTAAATATTAATAAACGCGTTTATAA
>JBAGKK010025888.1:0-11210 GCA_037177015.1 Euceroptres primus | reverse complement strand
CTTCGCCTCGGCCGACAATTACATGTGATCTGAGACATTTCTTATTTTACTGGCCTAGGTATGTAATATACTATTTTCTTGTCCAGTGAACCAAAAAAAAAAAGCACCACACATCTTGAACGAGTCTTCAAATCTTAATTGTTCCTCGTTTTTTCTTATTAAAGGATTCCTAAACTATAGGAAATGTGACGAGGTATAGCTCACTGATTTTAATCACTGTTTAATTAACAAATAACAGTGTTTATTAAAACTCGTGTTTAAATGTGATTGCAATAATGACAGCTTTTGTAAGACGTCCGTCTAACGGTACTAACATTAATTTTCACGAGAGTATAATTTATAGCTAAACACGATAGAGATGTAGCTCGGTGCCCGGTCTTTGGCTTATTCAAGTGACGAACTCGTTATACCCATACGCACAAATCGCGCATCATACGATATGAATTTTAGAGCACTCATTCATAAGAATCATACTGTCATATATGTAGGACTACAAACTTGAATTCTCTCGCTCTCTTTTCTCATACTTAACACAGATTATTATATGTATAAAAAAATTATATTATATTATAATTAATATAATATATTATATTATATTATATTACAATATATTATTATATATATAATAAAATATATAATTTTATATAATATATAATATAATATTATGAATAATTAATTATATTATATATATATATATTAAATTATATTATATTATTATATAAAAAAAGTTACGGTTTATCGCACCGTAATTCCGTGAGTACTAAGAACTGCATCTGTTATAGAAATTACGTTAATATAAAAAATACAGTTGTAATTAACTAAAAAGTACTTCGAAACGTAACTGTTTCTGTAACGAAGATAATGGGTTGAAAATCTATAATGTATAAGAATAAAAACGTTAGGAATAAGTGAAATTCTTATGGTTTTAGTGCATAAATAAGAAAGATTGTAAGTTCCTGTACAAAGAATCGCAGTTAATTTTCTCATTCATTTTTGTACTTTTCTACAATTAAATATAATTATAAATTTTTCATTTGTATACATTTTTATTTTTTGATAGAAGTTATTAATTTTAAACACGTTGTAATTTTTTTGTAGAATTGTTTTCCACCAAGGGAATGAGAATTTTTCATTTCACCCTGGTGCATTATCTGCTTGTTTTATTATTTCTTTGGTTTACTACGTGAGTGAAATTTTGATAGGACAAGAGATTCAACTACGCATTCATGTGAACTTTTGAGAATGAGACGGGGCGTTAATGCAATTCACCTTTCAAACCTTGGTTCACGGCAAGGGTGCTTAACTAAATGCTTGTTTCTAAATATTTTGGGAATTCCTCAGAAGCTCGCACAAGGGAGCATAAGCTCGAATAAATGAACAACTAAGCTGTGTGATCAGAATGGAGTAGTTGCTCGAGCTCAGCGACTCGGAATCTGGAGGCATTCTTGGATCTAAAAGTCTTTCAGATAATCCTTTATTCGCAGCTTTTTGAATAACCGATAAAATTGATAGACACTTTGATTTAAAGAAATTTGTAGAAGTTTTATCCAATTTTTAATAGTAGTTATACTTTTATACAGTTTTATGCAGACAGGAGTTTGGGTGTTTTCTGTCATCTCACTTTTTCGAGATGACATATTTCCCAAGATGACACTATAACATTGAGGAGAAGATGTCACTACGCTTTTCCGAACTTCTTTTACACTTCTCGTTCGGAAACTATGTATTAGCCTTATTTTTTAAGATTCTTCAGAAAAGGAGAAGTTCTTCAACAATATAACAAGATCTAATTCTAATTTTTGTCTTTAATGATTAGTGGTGCATATCGAGCGAATTTCTCGTTTCGAAAATGATCGCGCATATGACAGGAATTTTTTAATTTCAAACTCCCAAATGAATAAAACTTAATCAAAATGATGTAGAATTCCTAAAAAATAACAAAAGAAGGAACGATCGGTTACACACGAGCGGCGAGAATTATCGGCTCGACATGCATCACTATTAATGATTACTTTAACGAAGTGCTTTCCTGTGTTGACAAATTGATTTATTGATCCAAAGGGTGGCAGAGCACAAAATTTGCTAATAATAGTGAATTCGCAAAAGGATGTCACATTCAGAGTACAACAACCACCTCGAAGAGAAATTGCCGCGAACAACTTCGGCACCTTTCAAGTGTGGTACACAACTAACCCAAAATGTGAATGAAGTACGGAACTTAGAACAATGAGTGACGAAGCTCTCGGCCGTAGTTGTAAACCATATACTGAACTATTGCTCTGGGAAAGCTGTGTGATTGGTTGCGGAAGTGGTCGTGGAAGATTAGGGTGCATGGCTTCATCAAGTTGCAAATGGGAGTGATGCCTTTCAACCTTGGTTAATTATTTCCGCGAGGTTTTATCGAAGCTCCCGTTCGCTAAGTCTTTTTAATTAAGGATGTTGATCAGGCCTACGATTAATACTTTTCCTATAAGCACAATTAGGTTAGCCTCAAAGATAATTTCAAGTTGTCAAGAAGTCCTTCTTCTGGAAAACAATTTTCTAATGTTATTCTACACTTCTGGGGACAGAAACATAAAAAGAGTATTTAATAAGTATTTTTAGTTCTCTCAATTCAATCTCAACACATTTCAATAATCTGTATAGAATAAAAATTGAAAACTCTACATCGTCCCATATATTTATTTTATTTTTTCCCAACTAGTTTCCGAGTGATATTTTTCATCGATAATAATTTATCTTCCTTCTCTTTTTTTCATGTGTGTTCTGTCGAGTCGAATTCCAATATTTAGCAGCGTTATCGGTGATATGGCGAAATTACACAACGGTACGTAAATAAGAATACCCAGTAACTTGTACAAGAATCTTTCTTTCCTTCTCTATCTTGTACTTGTTACTTTTATTGGGCTTTCCTCTTCTTGCTATTCTGCAATATCGTCTTGGATTGGAAGGAAACTGAGAGACTCGATAGTCCGATGCTATGAGAAACAGGGACTAGGTATTATTGCAGTTCCTGTTTACCTTCGTCAAACAGAAAAGGATACCTTTCCGTTTTCTGCTCGCAGCAGACCATGGAGAATTGAACTTTACCTCAAATTATTTTTTTCTTTGCTAAAGTACTGGTTTCGTAATTAATTCGTGACTGTCTCTATCAAAGGAGAAGAATTGCTCTCTCAGCTTAATTTGAATAAATTTACCATCTTGAGTTTTTCATGCGTAATAAATTATATGTAATAATTAAGGCTTTATATCTATCTAACAGCTTTAACAAATATTCATAGCCAAATTTTTTAATCATCCAGTTTTCAAAATTACAGTTCTGATTCATATCTAGTGCCAACTATTCAAAGAGATATAGGTAGCTCAACTAGAATATTCGTTCAATTAGTAGATAATAGTTAAAGAAACGAGCCGTACTGCGATGGAAATGTCGCCTAGCTTCGTATCAGATTCAGGTTTTCAGAGAAGAGAGTACTCGTCAATTAAAGAAACTTTTCTATAGGAACCCAAGTTGCAAGTGACTATACATATACTGATTTCCTATTATTTTTTAAATTGGCTTCCTGTATAGCTACACAAAAAAAATAAGTACTGGGAAATTTACTTGACAGTCCTCGACTTTTGGACAGGACACATTTTTCAAAAGACTTCATACACTTTTTACGAAGAAGCTCAGAACTTCATCGAAGAAATGAAAGACAGTCCTAGAATAATAATTCAAGCACAGTCAAAGAAAGCAATTCCTTCAAATTTTATTATTTTATTTATAAAAGAATTGTAAACCAGCAAATACTTTTTCCAAAAGTACTTCAGATTCTAAAAGATTTCAGATAAAATAATTTGGTGAGAAAGGCATTAGTATCTGCGGTACAAGTCAACGGAAAATTCTAGGACTGTGCTTGAGCCAACATTTTTTTGAGAAATATCCTAAGTGTTTCGGTAGCCGTGTGGTTTAGTTCCGTGAAAATTTCATTGACTAGCTTTAAAGTTTTCATGCACGAGTACTATAGAAGCTCCATTATCTCGTACTCAGAATCATCACGGACTTTCTACTGAATACTTTTTGACAGTCCTATACTTTTTCGACGCTTTTTGATCTAATTCTACAAGAACGGTACTTCTATTTTGAATGTATTTTTGAACGTCAAGCATTCAGTCAAGTAAATTTCCCAGTACTTATTTTTTTCGTGTAGGAAGTTATGCAAAAGGATGTTTTATGTTTACTGCAATCATTTGCAGCATTATACCAATAATCATTATTAATTTGACAATGAAAGAAATTCGTCGAGTATATTTTTATTTTTTTCAGGGTGTTGCCAAAAGTGCCTCAGTATCATACTTTCATAGGGTAAGAGCCCTAATCTCCTGACACGTGTCAATGGTCGGACGAAAATTTATTTTCTTTGAATAAAATTGTTATACTGTTATAAAAGTTCTGTCATATTGAAAAGATTGGCACTTATATTCTAAACTTTTTTGACAATTCGTAAAATGTAATACCTGTCATTTTAGGGACCTCCAATATAGGGGTTCCCTGTCATTTTAGGGACCTCCAATATAGGGGTTCCAGAAATTTTTTTGATTGGTGAGGGGTCTAAGGGGACGAGGAAGTTAAGCTCGAGGCTCAGCGGAGTTGCGAAAGTACCGTAGCAACAACGTGCGCAGTAGTGGCGCAGTAGTCTACGTGGAGAACTCCATCGATTCGCATCAGTTCGTTTTCAGTGTTTTGGTTATGTGTTATGTAAAATAATTCATAAATAATAACTAAATGAAACTTAACAGTAAAGCAAACGTTAAATTAAACTTATATTTTAAATATATTTTTCACTCGTGACAAAAATCAAACAGAAATAGTTCATACGACCCTGACTTGCTTACGTTTAAAGACTTCCGATTTAAGGCCAAGGCCATTCAGGGCATCCTCGAAAAAGTGGTGTCCGAACACAGAATCGTTGTCTGACCACCGGTACATTTACCTTATTTTGTTCCTTATTTCATTAAGATTATGTTCTTTTTTTTCTTGAAAACAATTTTTTTTAAGTTGTTTGAAGCTCATCCTTGACCAAGAGTGCACTGCTCTTTCTCAGTTGACCCTCTACGATCTGCATTTCTACAAGCTGGCACTCTTCGATTATCGATTCCAAGAACTAAGCACAAGCGATATTTGGAAAACCTAGGACGAACACTCCATGGGTTCCGAAATTCCCGGTGGGGATATGGGTAATTCTCGTTTTGGAATAATATCGCCAAATATCGCTTCGTTCACATATTCGCTATTTGAAAACTTGCGTGCAAATGAAATGAGCGTATATTATATGCTTTTCAGATTAGACCTCTGACACTTGTTTGAATCTTAAATAAAAATAATAAATACCTATCTTTCCAGTTAGGTTTGTGAACATCTATTTTGCTTATTATCTTGTTAAATACATAGTCCTAATCATAAACCTAACCCGAAAGAAAGGCATTTATGAATTTAACTTGAGATTTAAGAGAGTGAGAAGAAACTGATCAAAAATGCAAATGCGCCCATTTTCATTTGCACATCAGATGAATACAATAAAAAAAATATTTTCAAGAAAAAAAAGAACGTCAAAATACAGTAAATGAAACGTAAAAAACAATATATTTATGCCTTGCAGAACACAAAAAGAAAGAATCTCCGTCGATTAAAAAAAAAAATACAAATAGAATCGTTTATCTATTATCGAAGAAACATACGAAAAGTAGGTGCTCACCTATTGTACCTTACATGAAAGTGTTACCAAAGGTGTCTTAGTACGGCATTTTTTTACGTAATCGTACTGAAATAAGAAACAAAATATGTGAGTATGATACAGAGATACACTTTTGGCCGCACCCTGAAAAAAATATAAAATATACTCGGAGACTTTTTTCATTGTAAAATTAATAATAATTTTTGGTATGATATTGCAAATGATTGCAATGAACATAAAACTTCATAACATCCAAGGTGTTGCAGGAAGCTAATTTTCAAAATAATGGTAAATCAGTATATAGTCGCTTGTAACTTCATATGGCTATATATCGAAAACCACGGGCTTTCAAGCATGGGTTCTCATAGAAAAGTTTTTGCTTTTTAACGAGTACTCTCTCTCCTGAAAACCTGAATCTGATCCGAAGGTAGGCCCCATTAAAGTACGGCACGGGCTAGGGGTGTGCGAAAAACTCGATGTTCGAACGAGTCGAGTCAAGCTTGTTATGTTTCGAGTCGAGTCGAGCTGAGCTCGATCTGGTTCGAGTCGAGTTCGAGCTTTTCGAAAAGCTCTAAATTTTTCGAGTACTCGAATGTCTTCGAAAACTCGAAACTTTCAGTTTTCCAAAACTTTCATTTTTTAATTGTGGCGACAAATTTGTGACGCAATTCTTTGTATTTGTAACATTTTTTCGACATTTTGTATAAAAAATTGCGTACTTTTGAATTTTGATCTTAAATTCGCTGTTAGCAACCTGAAATTTTCGAGAACTCGAAACTTTCGAGCAGCTCAAAACTGATCGAGTACTCGAAGCTATTCAAGTTCTCGAAACTTTCGAGTAGCTCGAAAATTTCGAATACTAAAAAGTCGAAATTTGAAAATTTCGACTTTCTAGTCGACTCGATTTTGATTTGTACTTTCACCTCGATATACATAAGAAATTTAAATCTTATTACTGAAATCATTTTTGAAACAATATATTTGAATTATTTTACATAGTTGTTTCAAAATGTGTCAATTATATTGCATCAAATAAATACAAAATAAATAATATATATTGAAAATTATTTTTCAATTATATTCTCCTTATAATCTATTACTGTAAACAATTGTAAGTTTACAATGTAATTCATATTTATTATTTGGAAATTAAATTGTAAATTTTCAATATAATGTTTTAATGGAAAAATACTTGACATAGTGTTTTGGAAAATACACAAAAATACCAGAAATTTTTGCATTTGTTGACGAAGAAGTTGTTAGTGTTAGTATGTATTAGTGTACCTATGAAAACTTTCTCACGCCCATGGGATCTATAAGATTTCATCTCGATACATTTAATAAGGATATTTTCAGAAAGCGTTTCAGCCTCCACATATTTACGTTTCTGAACGTCGTAGTTTATCTATCGACATTTCCATCTTAAAGCTTATGAAGATGAAGCACGCCAGGCTCATAAATATCTTTTGATTTCGACAAAAAAGAAATTTTTCAGACAGGATAATATTTTCCAAAATATTGACAGTTTTCCACAACAAAGTCTAAATATTGCAGAAAAGTGATTTTGTCTATTCAAAGAATATTGTATTCTTAAGAAACACGTGTCCGTCCTTTTTCGGGGCACGCTGACCCTTTCATAAGGATTTTTTCGAAATTAGTTGCTCCTTTCAGGATGTTCTTTTTTTACGGTTCGGTGGAGCTCCAAAATTACTCTAAAGTACTTTCTGGTTTTTAAAAAAATAAATTTGTATAACTTATACAGCTTTTTGTTTTTGGGGTAAATTTTTTATTAATGGATTTTCACCCCTTTCAAGAGTAATGTCTCGGAAAAAGTTGCTTTTTGTTGGATGTCCTTTTCAGTGTTAGGTAGAGTACAAAATGAACTCGAATAGTACGTTGTGATACAAGTGCAAAAAGGCGGACATTTGATAAAAGTTGTGAAGTTAGCTGAACGAGTTGTAGGTGAGAGTTGTCAACTTCACAGGCTTCACATACTTTTTGTAACGAATTCACAAAAGTCCGCGTTTTTGCCAATGGAAAGTATACGAGAGCACATATATAACTGAGCACAACTGGAAAATGGCCGACCGTATTTTTCACTTGTTATCAAATACGACTAAATTTTCTCCCGCCAGGCGACGCGACGCGTTGATAGGGCAGGATAGGTAACCAAAGTGTTAAAAAGCGTACAAAAAGTCTCTAGCATGTGAAAAAAGTATGCGAAAATGTTGCGCATGCGCAGAATTTGTTTTTCGTATACTTAACCAAAAAGTGCCACTTCACGTATACTTTCCATGGATAAAAACGCGGACTTTTTGTCCATGTGTTACAAAAAGTTATTTCTTACTTTCTTTTAAAAATGAAATGCGCAAACCCTATACAGCTTTTAGTTTCCCGCATACAATTTTTCAAGAGAGGCATTGCGTCAGGTACACAAGGGTTTTTTCAGAGATTGTTGCTTTTTTCCAGGCGTTCCTTCCACTATTCAATAGAGCTAAGTAATAAATCAACACATGTTTTTAGTTGTTTTTAAAAATTCAACAATAAAAGAGTTATGCAGCTCTTTCTGTGTTAGGTTCGGCGTTTTCTTTGGAACTCGCCGTTCCTATGGCAAGGGTCTTCTCGGAGATGGTTGCTTTTTTTAAAGCGCTCCTCTCACGATTCAATATAATTCAACGATTTAATAGAACCTGATAATATCTGCGGACGATTTTTTACTTTTTTATTTGATATTAAATGCGTTAAGGGGAGGTTCTGGTATTTTTAGCCAAAAATGAAGCAAAGTTGGATAATTTATTGTGGGATGATGAAAAGACTTACAAACTTCCGGTTTTGATTTTTTTATTAACTCTTGTTTCTAGAAGACAGAAAATTTTTTTTTTAATTCAATATGGCGGCCCCAAAATGGCGGCTTTCGTGAACCTCTCCCGGAGAGTCATCGTCCGATCGTGTCAAGTCTGCAGCCTCTTGTAGTGAATTGAATTAAAAAATAGTTATTGTTTAGTAAACTTGATGAAATTTTCTATGACTTCAAACTATTTTCAATGGATTTTTATGAAAAATTATACAATTTATGGCCATTTGAAAAAAACGTTCAATATTTACCCACTTTTTTCAACTTCAATCCTGTTAAACAATCATTATTTAACAATTTTTTATACTCATTTTAGGTTAAAATCATTCAAAAAATCATACCCTTTCAGAAAAACTTTAGTTGAAGTAAATCGGATCAGTAGATCTTGAGTTAGGCTTGACAAGAGGTTGAAAAAAGTGGTTTCGAGAAAAACGCGTTTGCAGGTTTCAAGAGTACCATCACCTACTCAATTTACACCTTGAAATTTGCAAGCAAAAAATTAGCCCTATCCCTTTTTCACTATTTTCAAGGGTGCTCTTTACAATGATGGCATGTAAATTTTGCTAAACTTATTTTTTAAAACAATTTTTGGCAGCGCGGTAGGAAGGTACCTGAGGGTCCCTCCGCGCGCGCGAGTTTGGTGCGTTGGAGAGGCTTTAATCTGAAAAATATGTTTCGGATCAAAAAATCGTTTTGCAAACATATTCTAGACATTCATACCTTTCATTTAATAAAAAAAATCGATTTTTTTTAAAAAAAGACCAGAACCTCCCCTTAAAGTTAGACAGTTTTTTGTTCCTCCTATAAAATTCGGGTTTTGGCACTTACGCCAGTATGCAATGTCACCCTTCAAATCTAGAGTCACATTTATAAAATTCAAAATCGCATATCTGATATGGCGACAAAAAATTTAAAAACAGTCGGATTTTTTTGAAATTTGAAAACATGGGTTCTTTTATGTCCCTAATTGTAAATCTAGAGTAAAATTTCTAAAATTTAAAATGGTGGTCAAAAATTGTAAAATATAGTCGGATTTTTATTAAACTAGTTTTCACACTGAAAGAAATAATTCGGCAATATACACAGAATTCTGGTTAACTTAACCATTGCTGGATCAGACATTGCCGTACGGAATTGCGAAGTTCACCCATACATGTATTCTTAAAGTAATATTTCTGCGAAAGGCCTACTTTTAATAAATATAAACAAACATCAGAGGTAAAATAAACATACGTACCACTACCTTAGCTGCGCATGCGGGCTAAGTTGAACCAGCCTATGGGTATTCCAACCCAACCGTTTGGCTGGTATTATGAATATAGTTTTAGGAACAAAGAATTAATTGTTATATTATTATTTTACTTCTCATGTTCTTTATACAGGGTGTTCACGCTGGGATTTACCGAAAAGTATGCTATCCGTCTTTCTAGCGAATGCTAGTCTTATGGTCGTGTATGCAGGGTTGCATACTTTTTAGTAAGCCCCAGTGTGTACACCCTGTACAGATAAGTGTTTTTCCATGGGGAGACGTTTTTCCAACGCCGAAATACAGCAAAGTGAGTCAAAGATTTGATCCTATATTGATGCGCGCAAATTTCACATGTGCAAATGTTGGAGGGGCCATTTTCGCTAAAAAATTGGAGTGGACATTTTAGCCATAAATTGGACATAAGTTCTGACCGCACTGCAATGTTGACTTAACCCTTCTAGTACCAGGTGGGGTCGGTTCCTGTGCGTTTCCTGTGCATATCGGGTCGGATCGGACCCCACCTGGTACTAGGAGGGTTAATCTTTGGTATACTTGGTATACAGTATTTTGGTATACTTTGGTATACAGTATTTTGGACCGATGAAGTCATCGGTCCAAAATACTGTTTAATTTACGTAAGCTTTACGTGTGCTTCAAAAAGCCTTAAAAATTACGATGGTGGAGTGGACATTTTTTCGACAAGTTCAAAATTTCGACTTTTGAATGTGTGATACTTTGACAATTTTAATAGCATATCTTTTTCCTCTATTCTGTATCTGTGCGACGCCTAAACCTAGTAAAGCTTCGAAGAATTTGAAACCTGGCTAGATGCGCGCACTTTCCACACCTTCAAATGTTGGAATGGACATTTGAATCGTAAATTCTTTGAGATTTTTTTGTGAATTTGTAATTACAGCACAATGGCAAATCCATAAAATTTAAGTAGTCTATTGTCTACTGAACTGGCATGATTTTTCTCAGAATTTTAAAACATTGCGCAGAAGAGCTGTGAGCATGCAAAGCATTCAATTTGTAACTGGTGACAAATATTATACAGGTATATTTTCGAAATTCGGTCCAACTATTATGTGTTATATCTTTCTATGGAGGTTTCCGTAATGACTGCAAGCTTTTGTTTTTATTTCAGGAAGTCTGTTTGTAAATTTTCATGCTGTATAACTTGACTTTTAAGTCAAAGCGTGGTGACAGAAAAATGACACTTTCCCTGGAAATATATATATATACACACTGAAAGCCCAATTTAAGGCCGGCTTCGGCGATTGCCTCAATGGCCTTGGGCTTAAAGCGGGCGTCTCTAAATGTAAACAAGTCAGGGTCGTATGAACTATTTCTGTTTGATTTTTGTCACGAGTGAAAAATATTTTTTAAA
>JBAGKK010025867.1:0-11211 GCA_037177015.1 Euceroptres primus | reverse complement strand
TTACTTTAACCAGAAAAAATAGTAAGGGCATATTTAACCAGAATTCTGGTTAATTTAACCAGACATTTTTTTGAATGCATAAACCTATGTGACCGGATGACACCGAATTGATGTACGGGCACTTTAGAGATTTGAAATTCATTATTTTTCTCAAATAACGACTCTTTACGACTACTTATCTATAATTGAATTTTGATATAACTAATAATCTTCTATTGCTTATAAATTTGGAGGAAAAAATTAAACTCCAGCATAAAATAAATAAAAAACTGTTTTGTGACCGGATGACACAAAAATTCGGGAAATTTAAAAAGTGATTAATGCTTTGCAATTATGATTACAAAACAAATTATGAACTTCGTTTACAAATTCTGCAATCAATTCTGAAAGTATTCGTGCACTGATAATTAGATCTAGAATTTTCTGTGAAAAGATATAACGCTAAAAACTGAAAAAATGTAGTAGGGGACATGGGACCGAATGACATTTACTCAAATTTAATGTAATTTATTTTAATACGGGATAAAGTAAAAATAATTGGCACATAATATGTTGCAAATAAAAACACGCTTAATAAAACCCTGAAAATAAAATAATTTTCGTTCATATATTAGCGAATAATATTTTAGGGACCTGATATTGTCAACTTTTTAATTTTCACCCATATAATATAATGTGGGAAGAATTTATTGCAGGTAATTCAAAAATTTTCAGTGTAAATTTATTTATATTGCACTGATACGTGGGCATATTTCAGAAACCTTTTACTTTTCAATGAAAATGTAAACGACAAAATTTCTGTAAGCACAACACTGGGAATTTCTTTATATTATCTATAAGTCATAGAAAATTATATTCTGCAGTCAGACAGACAAAGCTATTGTCTTAAAATCGTTATTAAAGAACAAAAAAATTGATTTTGCGAAAGAAACGGATCTGTCGGTATTTCATTTGTATTTAAAAACATTTGAAGGTCGATTGACGAAAAGTTAAAAATTAGAAAACGAAAATAAAATTATGAAAGAAAATTACTCAATTAGGTAGTTAATTACGAAACATTTAATGAGTGTGAAGATGTAAGTTAAAAATTAGTCTAAAGTACAATAAAAGAGACTAAAAATTATTTTTGAAGTAATCATAAATATGACAGTTTTCTTGTGTAACGTCACTCGAGACATGTAAATCAGCAATTTCCCATTGAACTTTTAATTTTTTAATTTAACCGTTACGGTCGACCGTAACGATTTATAATTTTCTGCTACAAGCTAGCAATTAAGAATTTGGTCCTTGAGCACATTCACAGAAAGCTGAAGAACAACCGTGAGATGATATTTATAAATTTGTCCAAAACTTTTGATTATATTTCAAGGAGTATCATGTGCGTAATGGTCGTTTTTAAATTTTGTACGCACACGATTTTTTTTAAAATTGTGATTCCTAATAAGAAAATAAGAAAGAAAGGGGGCGTGCTGCTACCACGCAGCACCTTTCTTCTTCCTTCATAAGAAAATGCGCACTATGGTTTAGATTGGCCCTTACCCTCTATTATTACTTTAATTGAACCTCCGCATCGTAGAAAGGGGTAAAAAATTTCTTGGTCCGAGTGCAATGGCCTCTCATTGCTTTGGTAAATTTTTTTGAACTTTGACTTTTGGAAATTTATTTGAAGTACTTGATTTGCTTGGATAATATCAAAAAATATTTCTCAAATTGTAATGTTTACATTGCCAGGATCCGTTTGCGCTCGGACCAAGAAATTTTATACCCTCTTCTATGATGCGACGTACAGTAGGAAAAAAATGACTGTTTTGGTTCAAAATAACATACAGGCCAGAAATATTAACCGATTTGGACGTAAAAAATTTGAAAACAAAGTTGATTAAATTTTTCAGAGAGTTGTTGAGCCTAATTTTTGATTTAGTTTTTCAATTTTCTTTTACAAATAAACAAATATAACGAAAAAAATTGCCATTTTTTCTATTTGACGTTTCCGGTGCTCGTCAATAATAGGAAAATTGTTGCAATCGCCTACATTTCATAGAGTAACATTAGCTAAAGATGTTCCATCATGGCATAATAAACAAAAACATTTTTATAAACAAATTATTTGTTGACAGTGTGTTTTCTATAATTTTCAATAATTTTACGTTTTTTTAAGTTATATTGCATGAAATTTGGATAGAAACAATATTATAATAGAGAAAATTTCTCTTAAGATTATTCTTGTTAAGATTATAAACAAATTTAAGAAACAGATGCATTATTCAGGCATTTGTGGACAGAAAAATTCGTTTTTTTCGATAACAGTCTTTTTAATGGGAAACTTCATGATAATTTCAGCAACATTGATAATTAATTGATAAATTTTATGATTTAAAAAAAAATAATAAACAAATGCATTATTCGGACATCTTTCAACGGAAATATTCGTTTTTTTCGATGTCAGTCCTTTTAATTGGGAACTTCATGACAATTTCAACAACATTCATAATTAGTTGATAAATCTTCTGATAAAAAAAAATTTAATAAAAAATTCATTATTCGGGTATTTGAAGACGGAAAATTTCATCTTTTTTTTCAATGTCAGTCTTTTTGATTGGAAAATCCATGGTAACTTCATCAACACTCATACTCAGCTGATAAATTGTATCATTTTTTTAAACAAATTTAATAAACAAATGCACTATTTGGGCATTTTTCGACGGAAAAATTCGACTTTTTCAATGCCAATCCTTTTAATTGGGAAGTCCATGGTAATTTCATCAACACTCATAGAGTAAGAGCACCAATTCTTGGCACCCCCACTATTGTTAGCACCTCTCTCCAATTTATTAGATAATATGACTGTTTAGCTTGTTTTGCTTTAATTAATTTAATTCTACCATCATTTTTACGCATAATGCATATATTAGTTATCCACTGAAATCAAATATTGATTCAAAATTAAATAAATTCACTTCAGTTTTTGGCATGCCAATAATTGGGCTAAGTTGCCAAGAATTGGTTCTCTTACCCTACTTAGTTGATAAATTTTATGATTTTTTAAAACAAATTTAATGAACAAATACATTATTTGGACGACTGTGGACGGAAAAATTACAATAAACTTTCCAATTAAAAGGACGGACATTAAAAAAAACCCGAATTTTTTCGTCAAGAAATGCCCGGATAGAGCATTTTTTGAATTAAATTTGCTTAAAACAATCATAACATTTATCACCTAATTATGAATGTTGCTGAAATCGTCGTAAAATTCCCTAATAAAAGGACTGACATCGAAAGCAACAACTTTTTTGTCGGCAAATGCCTGAATAATGCATTTATTTATTAAATTTGTTTATAATATTAATAAGAATAATCTTAAGAGAAATTTTCTCCATTATAATATTGTTCTCATCCAAATTTCTTACAATGCAACTTAAAAAACGTAAACTTTTTGAAAATTAAAAAACAACACTTTCAACAAATAATTTGTTTATAAAAAATGTTTTTGTTTATTATATCATGATGGGACATCTTTAACTAATGTTACTCTATGAAACGTAAGCGATTGCAACAATTTTCCTATTACTGACAAGCACCGGGAACGTTAAATAAGAAAAATGACCATTTTTTTCATCATATTTGTTTATTTATAAAAAAATTTGAAAAACGAAATCAAAACCAAGGCTCGACAACTCTCTAGAAAATTTTATTAGTTTTTTTCAAGTTTTTACGTCCAAATCGGTCAATATCTGTGGGCTGTACGTTATTTTGAACGAAAAAAGTCATTTATTCCACACTCGACCGAAAAACTGCATTTGCGGGACGAAAGTAAAATTTGAGGGGTGAAAGTAAAATTTGTGGGGTGAAAGTAAAATTTGCGGAGCGAAAGTAAAATTAGTGGGGCGAAAGTAAAATTAGAGGAGCGAAAGTAAAATTAGTAGGGCGAAAGTAAAATTAGCGGGGCGAAAGTAAAATTTGCGGGGCAAAAGTAAAATTTTAAAATATAAACAGGTTTGTTCGCGGCTCGAGAACTTCTCCGAAATCCGAGGCTGTGATTGGTTGACGGTCGCTATATTGAAAATCTGAGTTGCTCCGAGACGATCAGAATTCGAGCTGTGAACAAAGCTATAGAAAAATCCGTCGGGCCCACTTTTCAGGGCTAAAAGGTGGCCACATTCGAGAGTGGAATAAAATACTATATGCAACACGAGACGAAAGTAGATTTTTCCCTCAGGTAATTACTGCCCTCGGGAAAAATCTGCTCCTTTCGCCCCTTGTTATATAATGTACTATTTTTCCCACTGTGCGGCGGTTCAATTTTGAGTTTCAATAAGTTTTTATCGCGTGCAAGCTGGCTTATTTACAAAAAGTTCTCAAATATAAGCGTTACGGTCGAAATGCCAAAATTCGAGGTACGTACTTTTGAAACCTGTGACTTGTTTGGTATTGAACTTAATGCAATTTCTTATTAATAAACATGGTTCTGCTTTAATTAGCTTGAAATAGGTATTTTGGTTTATAGCCTTATCTTATTTTGACATAAAGTTTAAGGGCGTGTGATGCGTTATGATGTCACGAATTACCGACCGGGTATAAAAAATATTCGGCAATCCTGTTTTTAAACAAACATAGATATCAAGTTGAAACTTGAGAGAATGATAGAAAATATGATAGGCCACATCTATTATGTGTCATTTTTTCAAAATTTTGAAAAAGAATTATTTTTAAAATTTTTTTTCAAAAAGCCCCTCAAAAAGAATTATTTAAAAAATTTTTTTTCAAAATTTTGAAAAAATGACACATAACAGATGTGCCTATTCATATTTCCTATCATTCTCTTAAGTTTCAACTTGATATCTTTGTTTATTTAAAAATAGGATTGTCAAATATTTTTTATGCCCCGTCGGTAATTCGTGTCATCATAACGTATCACATCGCCTTAAGCATAAAAAGCATATGAAAATGTAGATCGGGACAAGCTGACTTCATTAAAAATCGAACATTCTAACTTCAATTACTTTTGGTCTAAAGAATAAATCTATTCAAAACCATTTGTGCAGTATAGTTTACACTATAATACATACCTTGAAACAAAAATTAATTTGATATTTATTAAAATTACCTAGATATCTTTGAGGGACCTAATAGTGAAAGTTTCTTGAGATATGCCCTCGTAGTTAATCATTCATGTAAATAATACTCATAAATAATTTTTTTCTCTTACAATAATTGCACAAATCAAACATCATGAAACTCGAACCTGTCTACTTACAATGCAATTTAAACACACGTTCTTTTTGCTCTTAATGATGACAATTCTCATTTATAATAGCCAGATATCAAAAACAATGTTACTGGCATAGCTGCAATTGCTCTTAATAGCTCGTAATAATCTCTTAGTCAGTTACTTACAAGCAATTTTTTATTTTGCATTTGAAATACAAGTTTGCCCCATGCATGTTTATTTTCAATATACGTGCGTGAATAAGATAAATGGAAACATAAGAAGCTCGTGTTCTACATAAGAAGCTCGTGCTTATAAGTTCTATAGAACTTATAAAAAGGCTTAAAAAATTAAAATCCCAATTGTGCTAAATAACATTGTATTAAACCGATGTGGAATATATCATACAATATTTTTCCGAGTACGAGGACTGTTAGCATGATTTTGCTGTGGAGAGTGTCACGGCTGCATTCTGGTGCACTAAAAAATCATAGTCCACGTTCATGCTCACTAAAGCAAACAATAGGTACATCCTCGGTGGTGGCAGGATTTCTTCCTTTTGGTCAGAGGAAGCGACGGTAAGGCACGTCGCGGACGACAATAGGGAGTCTGTACGGATTATTTTCTTGGGGTAGTGGACCGGCGCGTTCATTACGGCACAACGGACCGCTCCGCTGACACGCGGGAGCCACACACGTTACCTTAGTGCGCCATGCATTGTTCGGAATATGCTGCGTTCGCAGGTACTCGTAAATACTAGTATCGTGGACCCCTCTGGCCACTCGGACTCCTTTTGCTCATTCGTAGAACCCGCTCCTCCAGATATCGCATCCGTGCATCCCTTCCTTCCAATTCCTTTTAGTTACTTCCTACTATGCATTCCACTCACTGAATATTTTTCCCACAAAAAAGTCACATAAATAGGTAAATCGAATTAGGGAATAAGCGCTAGTGCTGTGTACTTCAACCAGTTAAACGGTTAATAAATGGCAAACGAACAAAACAGTTAAAACAATCAATGAAAAGTTCAGTTAATTCAGTTAAAACGGTTAAAACAAATTAGCCGCCAAATGATTAATTGGTAACCTAGGACTCCGCGCTATAGGTTTTATCATTGTACATTTTGTTTTGTATGTATAATACATATATTTTTTTACAACACCCATCTCTAAAGTTGAATTTTACGTACATTAAATGATGTGTGAAGTGACTTATTTTAAAACACTTTAGGTCGGGTGAGTTAAACGACTACTTTACACACCGGTGTGTAAAGTGATCACTTTATACACCAGTGTCCTACTTTACGCATCGTTGCCAACTACGCATCAGAACTTTAGAGATAATAAAACTTTACACAGTGGCGACTCCTAAATTAAAAAAATTAAAAATATGTTGACTGGCTTATATTAGTTTTTATAAATTATGTAGATATAAATTAGATGTAAAAGATAAAATAGATAAATATATATAAAAGATAAAATAGATAAAATAGACGTAAAAGATAAAATAGACATAAAATAGATATAAATATAAATTATATATATAAAAGCTTATATAAATTATATAAGTACATGTGTGCTGTTTGTACGGAAATATC
Organism: Euceroptres primus; assembly: GCA_037177015.1. Lineage (NCBI taxonomy): Eukaryota > Metazoa > Arthropoda > Insecta > Hymenoptera > Figitidae > Euceroptres > Euceroptres primus. Next base: position 4,405 of record JBAGKK010025867.1, on the reverse strand, counting down.
CGTAACAATAGGTTGTTGTTACGGAAATTTTTCCTTAACAATAGGCTATTGTTACGAAAATTTTTCCGTGACAATAGGCTAATGATACGGCCAAATTTCCGTTAAGATAACCTATTGTTACGGAACTTTTTTCGTGACAACAGGCTTGATACTGAAAAATTTCCGTAACAATAACCTATTGTTGCGAAAATTTCCGTAACAAGGGGTTATTGTCACGGAAATTTCCATACCAATAAGTTTTTGGTTCGGAAATTTTTCCGTGACAATAGGCTGTTGATACGATAAATTTTTCCTTAATAACAGGCTATTGTTACGGAAATTTTTCCGTGACAATAGGCTATTGTTAAGGAAATTTTTCCGGGACAGTAGGCTATTGTTACAGAAATTTTTCCGTGACAACAAACTTAAAACTGAAAATTTCCGTAACAATAACCTATTGTTACGTAAATTTTTCCGTGACAATAGGCTATTGTTACTGAAAATTTTCCGTGACAATAGGCCATTGATACGGAAATTTTTTCGTGACAATAGGCCATTGATACGAAAAATTTCCTGTGACAATAGACTATTGCCACGGAAATTTCGGTAACAATAAGGATAGGTATGTTGTAGGATAGATTATTTCTGTCTTACGGTAAGGATCAAGGATAACGCACAATTTCAATAAACCAAATCCTTCCTTTTTTTTCAAAAAAAGGCAAAATTTTGGTCCTGTATATCGACCCTCTTTAAGCGCAACCTTCATTCATAAGAGAAATAAAACATACATAAAAATCCATATAATCCCTGCATGAATTTAAAACAAAATAAAACAGTAATATAGGCACATTTTTTGGTAATTACATAAATTCTACTGCAGTGCGTTTAGTATAAAATAATACATTAAAAAGAAACCAAGACCCTACGTTAACAATGATAAATGTAATTAGTAATTAGTGAGTAATTAGTCAAAATTCTTATTAAAAATGAAAAGAAATCCATTATCTGATGATGTTTACTGTCATTTTTCCAGAAAATAATGTAACAAACTACGAATGTAAAATCAAACAATATAATTAACATTGATAAAAGAAAACATTTTATTTACTTTGTCAATTTTGATTGCATTGTATGAATGAATTTACATTTACAGTTTGTTGTATCATTTTCTGGAAAAATTATAGTAAAAATCATCAAATAATGGATATCTTTTAATTTTTAATAAGAAATTGGACTAATTGTTACAAAGCACTTATCATTGTTAAGGTGAAGTTTTGGTTACTTATATATATATATATATATATATATATTATTTTATACTAAACACTGCAGTAAATTTGATTTAAGTATCGAAAAATGTGTATTTTATTTTGTTTTAAATTTTTACAGGGATATATTATATGGATTTTTATGTTTGTGTTTTGTTTCTCTTATGAATAAAGGTTTGGCTTGAAGTCGATTGATATACAGATTCAGGACCGAAACGTTGCCATTTATTTAAAACAAGGAGGATTTGGTTTATTGATAACCTAGATTAATAAAAATTTACACACATGAATTGAAATTAAGGTCGAGAGAATCTTTTCTCTGAGAAAATAATTTATTATTCATTAAAATCGTCTTATTTTTAAAAAATTAGTAAGCGATCGGAAAAAAAGTTTGGTTAAAAATAAAATTTTTTTAATCAATAATTTTTAAGGTTTAACATTTTTTTCTATAAAAATCTTTTCCTTTTAAAAATAATATAATCAAGAGTCATATTGCAATTCTTGAAATTACAATTAAATATGTTTTCCTGAGACCTGTTTTTTTGTGGCCATGATACCTTAATTTCATAGGAGAAATTTTACTCAAATATTGGGTAAAATATTAAATTTTCTTTTGTCTTTCTATGACAACACATGTATTTCGATAGACGTGCAGTTTTCCGAATAAAAATTTATCTCTCTAAAAATCATCTGCAGTAAATTTTATCCTTAGTTTTTTCTGTAAATTATTTTTAAAGGAGCGTTCAATAATAATTACGTAAGGGAATAAAAGAATAAATATCCCATTTTAATCTTCCTCACATTTTCACAGTTACTATTTCTCTCCCCCTCTCTCTCTCACTCTTTTGTTTCTTTGGGAATTAATGAAATACAATATAACATTTTTTATTTTCTTGTTATGTGTTCACTAGGGTAGCCCAAAAAACCGATTTTCGAATTTTTTGGGGGACATTCGCCCGATTGATGAGGTTCACGAAAAAAGAGAACACGTTTTTTTTCTTTTTGAAATCGGATGATTTACCTGTGCCCTTAACCTACTGAAGTTTCCCATTTAATTAGCAAGGGAAAAACTCCACTTTTTGAAAATGCACAATAAAAGGCGAATTTGTGTAATAAAAAATCGGAAGTTGCGTTTAAGAATTTATCAAAAAATAGAATTCAATCATCAATTTTGAAATTAACCCCCTCCCAAGGATCTTTTGTAGGGTCTAAAAACCACCCCCATAAGTGACGAATGAGAGTTTTGCGATTTCACTTTTATTTCTCCTTTTCCCCACTTTTTTCATAAATCATAATTAGTTGACTAACTGAAACGTAATATGAAATTTTTAAACAATTTTTTATTGTTTAAATAATTTTTTATTGTTTAAACAATGTTTATTTGTTTAAACAATGCGTATTTGTTTAAAAAACTTGTTTGTAGGTACACTTTTGACAAAGTTCTCTTTGTGCTCATAGTGTTCAGAATGTGACATAATTTCAAGCAGACTTTGATAAAAAAATTGTTTAAACAAATTGTAATTATTTAAAAAATTAGCAGAAAATTAAAAAAGTTATTGAATGGTTGACAATAATTGAATTGTTTGCAAAAATTGGAAAAAACTGTTTTTTACAGATATTTTCTGATGAAAGTTACGTTTTAACAATGAAAAATTGTTTAAACAATTTAGAAAACTTTAAAATAAATAAATTAGTGCTTAATATTTATTAAATAACTCCTAGGTTCCAGAATGTGTCATAGTTTCAGGAAAAGCTTTGAAAACAAATTGTTTAAACAAATAAAAATTTCAAAATTTTATATTACGTTTCTGTTCACCAGCTAATTATGATTTATGGAAAAAAATAGGAAAAAGGAGGAACGAAAGTAAATTTCTCGTAAGACTCCCATCGTCACTTATGGGGGTTGTTTTTGGGACTCTACAAAAGAACCTTAGGGGGTTCAATTTCAAAATTGACGATTGAGTCAGTCACCCTTGAGTTCCATGTGGCGAATATTTATGGAAATGAAGAAATTGCAGAAAAAAGCTAGAATTTTGATAATGTTATGGAAAAAAGTTGCAAAAAATGAGTCCGTCTCATTTTTTCATCAAGTTTTAATTGAAGTCAGATTATTCTTTTTATAGGAGAATGGAAGATGTTTTTTTCATTAGAGAAGCAATTCTAGAATGGTAGTTTTTCCTGTGGATATTTTGAGTGACTAAAAATATTCAGGGAACGAGAGCTTATGTAAAATTAATAAAATTTATGAAAGACAGAGAATTTCTGATCGCATATCAGTGTGACACGATAAGCACAGGCTTGGAGGGAATTTATGAACGGCCAATGCCAGGAATCAATCCGTCCTCATAGTTTAGCGAGATTACACGTTTGCGAACCTAACCGGGAAGGTGGAATTGTCCGGGTCCGCCATTTTGCAAATGGCTTTCTATCTCGCTCTAGGGCGCATCTCCATCATCGGCGAACTGTCACGAGAGCTAGCGTGCGCCAAAGCGAAGCCGCAGAGAGCGCGACCATTCACTCGAGACCGCGAGTTCCTCTGCTGTAATTGCTCAAGACGAAAGACCATGTGATGACTTTAAAGTGGTACTGTCAGCTTTGAGGGTTTTAACTAAGACACACGAGCCCGACTACCAAGACGCTATCAAGCTAGGAAGTCGTTAAGCCTAGACATTATACCATCTCTCATGGCCTTCTTTGTTTTAAAAGACGAAAAGAAAAGAGGAAATTGTTCATTTTTAGATTTTAGGAAAGTTAGAGAAGTTGAATTCGAATCACAGGCTCAAAATAAGTAGTCTCATAGAAATTTCAGTAGAAATAGTCGATTTTGGTCAGACATCGGATTATGCCGAGAGGTTAACCACTACTGAATTTTTTGAATTCTTTTGAATTCACCTTGTATTCTTTGAATTCTTTGGAATTCATCTTGTATTCTTTGAATTCTTTGGAATTCATCTTGTATTCTTTGAATTCTTTTGAATTCATCTTGTATTCTTTGAATTCTTTGGAATTCATCTTGTATTCTTTGAATTCTTTGGAATTCATCTTGTATTCTTTGAATTCTTTTGAATTCACCTTGTATTTTTTGAATTCTTTGGAATTCATCTTGTATTCTTTGAATTCTTTGGAATTCATCTTGTATTCTTTGAATTCTTTTGAAT
>JBAGKK010025856.1:0-11211 GCA_037177015.1 Euceroptres primus | reverse complement strand
CCAGACGTTGTTTACATCACGACTCTGCGCATTTACTTTTGTACGTTTAGAGACTATATACGCGGTCCTGAATGTTGCCATAAGACTGCTCGCTCGAAAGCTTTGAACCGAGAACCGTCTACCCCCGAGCCCGGTTTTCGATTCGGCGACGAGTGTAATACATAATTTTACAAAATTTAATTTTTTAAATTTATCTTAAATTACCTTCGGATTTCATATGCAGACAAGAAATTGTAAATTTATATAATAGAACAGGAATAATAAAAGAAATGTGCCTTTGGGTATATCTCAGGAAGCTTTCACTATTGTGTCCCTCAAAAATATCTAAGTCATTTTAATAAATATCAAATTAATTTTTGTTTCAAGGTATGTATTATAGTGTAAACCATATTACACAAATGATTTTAAATAGATTTTTCTCTAGATCAAAAGTAATTGAAGTTTGAATTCTCGATTTTTAATGAAGTCAGCTTGTTCCGATCCACATTTTCATATGCTTTTTATTCTTAAACTCTTTGTCGAAATAAGATAAGGCTATAAAACAAAATATCTATTTCAAGCTAATTAAAGCAGAATTATGCTTATTCACGAGAATCTGCATTTTGTTCAATACGAACTAAGTCACAGGCTTCAAAAGCACGTTTCTTGAATTTTGACATTTCGACCGTAATGCTTATATTTCCAGACTTTTTGTAAATAAGCCATCTCGCACGCGATAAAAAACTTATTGAAACTTGTTTAGGTAATAATAGAGGATAAGGGCCAATCTGCCCGGCCCCCTTCGGGGGCGGGCACATTCTCTTCGCTCGCAAGTTTCGCAGGTCCTTATGGCACGCGAAGGTACTTCGCTCGCTAGTTTGAGCGCACTTCCGCGCTCCCGGAATATTCGTCATTCTTTGCGCAGAGTCCAGTTTATTCCTCACGATTTACTGTTACTGCCGTAAGTAAATTTTGTAATTTTATGAATATGAACTTAACAGTGTCTCATGCACATCGAATTACCCACCGTTTTTTATTCATATTTGACAGATTTATTCAGAGAGAAATACAAATATAACACCGAAATTATGGTAAATAATAAATAATATATTGAGGCATCAATGTCTGGTGTGTTTCATATTTTTATTTTGAAAACAAAAATTATTTTTGAAATATTTTTCAAAATAAAAACTGAAACGCACCCGACATTGATGCTTCAATAGATTCTTTATTATTTTCCGAAATTTCAGCATGATACTTGAATTTCTCTCTTATTAAAATAAGTTTGAGCGCGGTTAGGGCTCGCGATAATGTTTGCGATTCTGTAACATTTCATTGATTCTTTAGAAATTAAATCAATTTTAACTTTCTCAAAGCGCTCAGGACTTTTAAAGAGATTGTTAACTTTGTTTTTGATTTCAAGTTCAAAGGGCAATTAACTTACTTAAGGCTCTATCGACCTTAAGGAACACATTCTCATCACGATTCTCGCGCTTCGCGCTCGATCTTTTGCATGGATTTCTAAAATTATCTAATCAATTACGTAATCACAGTAATTTATTTTTTTTAGGAAAATGTACCATGTAATGAATTAAAAGATTTAACCCTCCGCGCTAACAAGTTAATCGACAATTTAGCTCCCTGTCACACAAATAGACTGTATGACAGTCAGTGCTGCTTTCTCAGGGCCGGCATGCCTTTTTTTTTTTTTTTCTAAGGCGCGCCATGCCTTTTCTAAATTTCTTAAGTAGTTTGTTATGTTATTTTAGTTAAAAAATCAATATATTAATATTATATATTTTCTTGTGTAAAAGATATTTTTTATTTACTGACATACCTGCTTACACAATGTACCTAAATAATTTAATTGAAAATATTACTTATCTTTTCACATGTCTTTCATGTCATTCCTAATCATAACCTCCAATCTTTTTACATGCTATTAGCATTCAAGTAATTCTGCTATAAATTTCAAAGATATGTTGAGTAAAATATTCAATCGCAACAAATTTTTCGCACTACTTTTAATGTTTACGGGTTAGGTTACAGTTTTCACATTTAAACTATTTTGTCCACTATTACAAAGCTACTATTACACTCCACTATTACATTTGACTTATTGAACACCTTTACACAGCATTTCCTCCTTGCATTGAACGTACAATAATTAAAAACTTTGAATACCTTTAAAAATCAATTCCTAAAAAATTGGGAAAGTCAGTTTTCACATAAAACCAATATCTTCTCATATGATGATGAGGATGTAAAAATTAAAGAATTCCACGAAAATTTGAGTTTTCCGAGAGAACAACACGAGACACGGAGAAAACACAAGAGGCCAAAGTTGCTCACCTAAAGGAGCTCTATAAAACATCTATAAAACCAGACGAAAATTTGCATTTTTTGAGAGAACGAATCGAGATAAGAAAAAAACGTAAGAGACCAAATTGGTTCCGCCCATGGAGCTCTATAAAACGGTGTTGAATATTTTCCGGCATTTTGTCCTTTTAACAAATAAAAGTGCATTTTTTGGATTTTATTATCATTCTTTTCAATTTTATTATCAGTTTCCTTCTCGATTTTCACATTTCCCTTGTTATAAATATTTTAGTTTTTAATTTTTAACTTCAATTGTTAATATAAAAAAATAACTGATATATTATTCGATGAGAATGTAAAAAAATACACAAACAAATTGTTAAAATTTACATTTGTCGGTCCGAAAATTCGTTCTTTTAATCACATACTGCTATTGAGGAGTAAAGTATCTCTATTGGTAGAAATTGTTCATTTTAGTTGGAAAATCAAAATTTTCGTTTTTAACAGTATAATTCACAGTATGTTTATTTTAACAGTATTTTTAAAACAAAAATTATTTATCCAATAAAAAAATTAACAATGGAAAATTTGTAGATCTTTTTAAGGCCAATAATTCTGTTTATTAACATTTTCTTCGTATCTCGCGTTATTTGTCTCAAAATTTGAATTTTCGATTTTCCAAGAAAATTTAAAAAGCTGTTATGACATACTTTTAAGGTGTTCAAAAAGCAACGTTTTTCTTCTCCTGACATTTCTTCATATCGTGTGTTTTTTGGCTTAAAATTTTCATTTTAGTTTGTTTTTTGAATTTTGTAAATGCTATATCTCTAGTAATTTTTTTTATCGAAAAAAGTCACTAGGATAAATTGTTTGTTTTGTCGTACATAGAATTTTTAAATCTTAAAAAAAGTGGTCTCAAAAATTTTGATAAGGATAAATTGTTTATCTTGCTGTACATAGAATTTTTAAATCTTAAAAAAAGTGGTCTCAAAAATTTTGAAAATTCTCTAACTTTTTGAATTATTATCCAACATAGCTGGCTGACGAACTTGACCTTCAGTTTAGGACACTCAAAGAGTATACTGAAGACCAAACCAATCTGTCAATTATTTCAAAAGATATCGTGCTAACAGACTAAAAATCTACCCACACACAGACAGACACATTCGCGAAAACCTGTTTTTCGGATTCAGAAGGTCTTAAAACGTGGACATTTGACAAAAACGGAGGGGGGGGGATGGGGTAAGATTTTACACAAATCTAATACCTTCTCTCATTGAGATGAGAATGAAAAAAAAAAATTGTGTGTGTACAAAATTTAAAAACGACCGTAACAGTCATGATACTCCTTGAAATATAATCAAAAGTTTTGGAAAAGTTTATAAATACCTTCTCACGGTTGTTCTTCAGATTTCTGTGATTGTGCTCAAGGAACAAATACTTAATTGTGAACTTGTAGCAGAAAATTATAAATCGTTACGGTCGACCGTAACGGTTAAATTAAAAAATAAAAATTTGTTCAATGTGAAATTGCTGATTTACATGTCTCGAGTGACGTCACACAGAGAAACTGTCATATTATTGGTTACTTCAAAGATAATTTTTAGCTTCTTTTATTACATTTTAAATTAATTTTTAATTGTACATCTTCACGCTCCTTAAATTTTTCGTAATTAATTACCTAATTAAGTAATTTCCTTTCATAATTTTATTTTCATTTTTAATTTTCAAATTTTCGTTAACCGACCTTCAAATGTTTTTAAATACAAATGAAATACCGACAGATCCGCTTCTTTCGCAGGATCATTTTTTTTATTCTTGAATAACAATTTTAAGGCAATAGTTATTATCTGTCCAACTGCAAAATATGATTTTGCAGGACTTATAGATAATATAGAGAAACTTCCAGTGTTGTGATTACAGAAATTTTGTCGTTTACTTTTTCACTGAAAAATGAAAGGTTTCTGAGATGTGCCCCTTTACTGAATCAAAAGTGCATAAATCTATTTTAATTTAGTTAATAACTTCAAGACGGTATTAAATTAAAAATATGTTTTGCATTTAATTTATTTTACGGCCTAACTTATTATGACCCATTTCAAACTTAATTTTGATCACTGAATTTCAAGCTACACTCATCGCTGGATCGGCTGCACATGGATCGAACGCAACGTTCACGCTTCACTTATTCTGTCTCCCCCCCCCCCCGAGAGTCCCTTGACCGGCCTTAATTTAATACACCTTAATTGTAAGTGGATTACAATTAATTAACACTTATAATTAATTGTATTAATACTTAATTAATACACCTTAATTGTAAGTGGATTTATCATGATTTGCTCGCTTACTCCTGATACATAATAATTCATGAAAAGTTCCAAATAATAATTCTATATATTATTTCCACAATATGGAATTTTCATACTCTCTAAATCTGAATTAGTAGTTTTCTACAAATGAAATACACTCATAACTGGATCGACAGCAGGGCTCTGGGGTAGAGTGCTCTCGATCCAATTCAGGACCGCGTATATAGTCTCTGAACGTACAAAAGTAAATGCGCAGAGAGTCGTGATGTAAACAATGTCTGGCGGCCCTGACTGCCCGAGCGATGTAGGCCGGTCAAGGAACGCTCGGGGGGGAGACAGAATCAGTGAAGCGTGAACGACGCGCTCAATCCATGCGCACTCGACCCAGTAATGAGTGTGGTGCCAAATTATTTTCCAATTGCTTCAGTAAGCATTTTTACTAATTTTTAGTAGAAAGCTACTAATTCATAATAGAAAACTACTGATTCACTTTGTAAGGCTTGCTACATGAATTAGCAGTTTTCTAATATTAATTAACAGTTTTCTACTATGAATTAGTAGTTTTCTACTATAAATTAGCAGTTTTCTACTATGAATTAGTAGTTTTCTACTAAAAATTAGTAGAAATTCTTACTAAAGCAATTGATAAACGATTCGGCAACATATTTAGTTAGTAGACAACTATTAATTCAGATTTAGAGAATATATGTTATTCCATAATAAGGGACTTCCATAAATTCCATATGTTATTTCCATTCTAAGGAACATCCATGTGTTTTTTCCATAAAATATGGAATTCCCGTGTGTAATTTCCATAATATGAAACTTTCATATGCAATTTTCATAATATAGAACATCTACGTAGAATTCCATACACTTACGGGATTTCCATGTAGAATTTCCATATGAAATTTCTATGTATGATTTATTTCAAAATTCTATTTGAAATTTTCGATTGTAATTTTCATGGAGTGATTTCAACAGAATTTTTTATATATAGAATACTATTTGCAATTTCTGTTTAAAATTTCCTTGAAACTCCCTGAATCTGAATGTCCTCTCTAAATCTGAAGAAGTGAAAAGTGGGCCACCAATTCACTTTAGTGACAATTTTTACTAATTATTAGTCGTATTTCACTGTTTTTTTAGTAAATTTAAACTGTTCACTAAAGCTTTAGTCAAAAACTACTAATAATTAGTAGAAATTTTCACTAAAGTGAATTAGTGACCGACTTTTCATTAATTCAGATTTCGAGAGTAGACAAAAACTACCAGTGGAAAAGCGAGAAGTCTACCGCCAATTAAATTGGTAAACGTTTGTACTAATAAATAGTAAAAAACTACTATTTTTAGACTAATTCTACTAATTCAGTTAGTAAAGTTACTAATTGAATTAGTAGCTGTTCTGGCTGTTACTATATGGATTAATAGAATTTGTGTATTGTAGTCTCGACCTGATTGTTTACCTGCCATCAAATGAAGATTTACGCAATCGAAATTAGTCGAATTTGACTTAAAATTAGTAGTTTTCTACTATCTGTTAGTAGAAATTCTTACTAATTCAATTCGTGGAAGACTTCTCGCTATTTCTCTAGTATGTACACTGAAAAAACTTCCTGGTAAATGTTTGACTAGGAACTCTAGTCAGTGGATTACCAGGAAGAATGGTAACATGTACCAGAATCTTAATGTTTATAAATATTTTCTTAATTATAGTAACCATTATTGAACAGCTAAAACAAAGTAGAAAAAGAAATTAAGAAACTAAATTTCATAAAAACAATTTAAAATTTAATAAAATCTTATTCACTAGTTATATAGTATAATGAGGGTGGTACACAGATAAAAACACAAATACAAGTATATATAAAATAGAATTTATTTATATTGTCGTAGATTAAAAATGTACAATGAATACAATAGCATAATATTAATGTTATTAATTTCAACAAAAGTTTGTTGTGTTATTTATAAATTGCACATTAGTTGTCACCAAAAACTAGATTCAAAAAATCCGGAATAGTTATTGTACCCATAGGACATTTTCAAAATTTTCCTTTTGAATTTTTTATTGAATACTTTTGAATGCCAAATGACAATTTTTTTCTAGGCTCCAATTATTGGATTCATTATAACATTTTATATATTTTTTATTGAAACATCGCTAATTGCACAGAAAAGCGACCTTGAGCGTGCTTCGCGATATTATTATGCATGTTTTAAATAACACATTGATAAAGGATAAAAAAACGGACTACATAATAACTGAATTTTAAAAAGGAATCCACTTAGCAGTTTTGAGTGTTTTCAACTTTACCATAATTTAATATCTTCTTCTATCAACGCATAATTAATCATGAAGAAATTTGTGAGAAAACTTGTCTGTTTTGTGTTGGTAATATTTATAATTGGCTTCGTCTGATTAATGAGAGCTAAGTTGGATTTTGAATTCTATATTTAAAAAAAATGTATTCTCTTCGAATTGTAAGATGCTCTATTAAAAATAGCCGATAGAAATTTAAGTTCATATGATATGTCCATAAAATGTTTCTGAACAATAACTGAACAATAACAATAACATTTGAAAGCTTTGCAAATTATCTTAAAATTTTGGTTTGCCTCTAGAAACCTTCTCGCACTCAACATTTACCTGGAAAAAAATTAAGAAGACTTTAGCTTTAGAAAAAATTGAAAGTAAACAAAATTTGAATTCGGGTGATTTTAAATGTAAAAGTCTTCCTAATTTTTTTCAGATAAATTTAGAGTTCGAGAAAGTTTCTACGTTTGCAGTCCGTCAAAAATAATTAAAGAAAATTTGCAAGGCTCTTAAAATATTTTTTAGTTTCTTGAGGTTTATAAACATGAGATTTTCTCCTAGAAAAACTCAACATCTAAAAATCTCATCAGATTTTTGAAAATTGGGCATATTATACAGATTATAGAAAAAAAGTAATATTAGCGATTTTTCGAAAAATCTGAGAATAATGAATTTTTAAAACTTATTTTAGCCTCAGGGAACCTCAGGGCATTGACCGATCACTTTCAAATTCTACGCAGATTATAAGGGACCAAAATGAAGTTTTTCAGTACTAGGATGTTTTTGATTTCTAAAATTATTATTTTTTGACCCACCCTACTGTGGAGCGTTTCATTTCAAGTGTAAAATTCAAGTCACCGATTTTGTTTATTTTTAATTATTGCATTGCCTTTGAGCCACTAACTATTATTGTCAAACTATTTTGCAAAATTTGCAATATTTTTAAAGATATTTACAATTGAAAATTAAGGTCATTTTTCCAAGATTTTTAAACCTTGTTACTATTAATCCCACAAAAAAGGATTCTAATACAAACTTACACCAAAAGTATTGAGTTTTAATAAAATTTGAAAAAAGTGAGCGAAATTTTAAATTTTCCATTGTCTATTTTTAAAAAATTTTGATTATTGTTTTTCAATCTGAAAGAGAGCACAAATTTTAGTTTTTTAAATTACGTATGTAATTCAGACCTTCCTGAAACTGCAAAAAATATAAAAGATATGTTTGTTATTGTCTAAAAAAATTTTATGCATATTTCATATAAATCTTAAATTTTTTGAAATATAGAATTCAAAATCCAACTTAACTCCCATTGGTCAGAGGAAGCCAATTATAAATATTACCAACACAAAAAATACAAGTTTTTTCACAAATTTCTTCATGATTAACTATGCGTTGATAGAAGAAGGTAAAATTAAATTATGGTAAAATTGAAAACATTCAAAACTGCTAAGTGGTTTCATTTTTAAAATTCGGTTATTATAGAGCCCGTTTTTTACCTCTTACCAACCTGTTATTTGAAAAATGCATAATAATATCGTGAAGCACGCTTAAGGTCGCTGTTCTGTGCAATTAGCGATGGTTCAATAAAAAATATATAAAATGTTATAATGAATCGAATAATTTGAGCCTAGAAAAAATTGTCATTTGGCATTTATAAGTATTCAATAAAAAATTCAAAAGGAAAATTTTAAAAATGTCCTATGGGTACAATAACTATTCCGGATTTTTTAAATCTAATTTTTGGTGACAACTAATGTGCAATTTATAAATAACACAACAAACTTTTGTTGAAATTATAATTTTTAAAAGTGCAAAAAGAGGTTCTTTTGAATTTTGTTTACTGCACTTTTCTTAAAAAATGGTAATGAAATTTCTTCAGCTGGAATGAACAAAACGTACCTACCATACTTTTTTCCTGAAACAAAATCCAAAACAGCAAGACCAAAAAAGTTTTTCAAGAAAGAACCTATTTCCGAATTCACGTTTTTGTATTCAGTACTCAAACCGAATTCTTGAATTTTCCTCCGCCAACTTTGACCTAAATGAAATCGACAACATTTTATAATAACACGATTGTTCAATGCTCTATGTATGCATGAATGAATACCAGTTTCGAAGTCTACATAAATAATTTTCGGATTGAAAGTTAAATTAACCCTTTAACGGACACGCCTAAAATCCGTTGTCTAAAAATTCTGAAAAAATTCAGAAATAATATATGTTCAATTTTTGACTCTTTTCTGCAATAAAAGTTTTTAAAAGTTTTCTGAATTTTCTCGGCTTTTATTGAGTATGCGATTACTTATAACCCCCTTACAAGATGCGGAATACTTCACTTTGATCCAATCCACATATTTATTTTGCAGAATTTTAAGTTTATTACATGAAAATTCGAGAAAATCGAAAAAAGTGATGACCTTCTGTAGACGGTCTTAAGTGACTAAGGGTCACATTCAGAAACTTAGTATGAAAATGCTGCAGCATATGAATCGATTCGTTTGTTTGAGAACAAAAAGGAGACTAGAGGAATATATAAATTCTGTGACAGTCTGATAATTGTGAAAATTTGGTAAAATTGTTTTGGACAGCTGTAAAATGTCCCATCGACAAAAATTGTTGCCAGTCGACATAAAAACGTCAAATTGGTAATTGTAAAGAACATGACAACTTTATTTATTTTATCATTAACAAGTAAGAAGTTCTCTCCTTTATTAGTTTCTACTTTCACAGAATCAAGAGCATCCTGCATATCAATCGCGGTTCCTGGCAATTTTAACAGAAGTTGTCTTCGAGCTCGACCGATGTTTTTTCGAAAACTCTCAGCATCGTCAGTGGTCACCGTATCAATATCATTAGCACGGAATTTGCGATTCCAAATTTTGGAAGGTTTCAAATCTAAATAGTCATCTTCTACTGCTTTTCTTTTCGCGACACTACTAATTTTTTGCCGATTGAGAAGTTTTAAACTGTCCGCCTCATGATTGTGATTAGTTTTACTTTCAACCATTTTTTTCGAACTTTCAAGTTTCAGGCAAGCATTATAATTTTTATTTGAACATATTCAGTACTGAATACCACTTTTGAGTAAAGTTTTGAATCTGAATTTGGATTCATCGAGAACTATCAATTCTTTACCTTTCTGGCTTACCATGAACTCCATTTTTTTCGAAGTGAAGCAGGAAGGAAAAACTGGAACGATAGATAAGCACACCTTGACACAACTAGTTACAAAACAGTACTGTCTACTAGCGAAAAATGTCCTCGAGCCATCCACTCTCATGTTCTCTCTCCTATAACCCTCTCAAATTTGATTGGAGTTCATTGCCCGGATAAAGTGTGGAGTGAAAATTATGGAAAATGTGAGTCTTTTTAATGAAAATAACATATGACTGGAATCGTAAAAAGTCGTAGATCATGAATATCTTGTTTTCGAATCGTTAAGTGCAAAACTGCACATTTTTTCGTTTTTTCCATCGAACCATTAGTACTAATGGCCCTTAATGAGCTTTGACCGTTCGACAGCTAATGTTGAGCTGCGGAAAAAGTGGAGGGGGAAGGAATGGAGGGGGAAGGCACCACCCGCTGTGTTCCCCTGACTGTTCCACAACTCGACCCCAGCCCTGCCAGACACCCTCATCGTTATGCATGTAAACATGGCTGGTTGGGGACGACCGTTTGTCCATAGTTGTTCTATACTACTAATGTAGATAATATAGTGTATGTTTAACATGAAAAATTGCAAGATTAATAAGTAATGGGTACTTTAAAAAAATGACTTTCCATTTAGAATAATATTTAACGTAAGAATTGACGCTTTTCGGTAACAGAACCCAGAATTTTTACATTGAGTGTACGACTACTTAACCTGAAAGCAAAGAAGTCACTAAAGTTTAAATTGTGATTTATGTGATAATATGGAGTAAATATAATCCAAAAGCATTTAAGAAGCCGCTATGTAATAAATTATTTCATCATTTGAATTTTATTAGTGATAATACTTAAATTTTTTATTTTTAAAATTGGCTATTTAACGTAGCAACATGGCAGCCTGGTTCTTATTTTTTTCAAGCGTTGGTAGCATTGTCGATCAGCTAAGAGAACAGCTGAAAATTCTATGTTTGTCTGCACTGTAAAAAATGTCCGAAATTTTACGTAGTCTGTTATCGTAAAATTGCATTGATACGTAAATATACAGCAGAAATGGAAGTAAGTTCACAACTGCTGCGGAAAATTACATCGACTGGCGTGGGGAATAAACGAACCGTCGAGCAGCGGTGTAATATC
>JBAGKK010025845.1:0-11212 GCA_037177015.1 Euceroptres primus | reverse complement strand
ATTATACAAAACACGAAGTTTTTTATAAAATTGACCTTCACGAAATATATCAACAGTTCAAATTTTAGGCGCTTCAAAGTCAACTCCCGATTCCGGTTCTGTTATATAGCTCAGTGGAGGGGGAAAGTTGTCTCAACTCTACCTTGGGAATCTCTAATCCTACATACTCTATAAGTTACCCCAAAAATATACCCAAGTGCCGTACCCATGATAGGGTTAGTCAGGGGGGCCAACCGTCAGTTTTGGTGGTTAAATTCAAATCATCAATGTGAAAAGTTAGGTTACGTTTAGTCAAGATTGCCAACCAAAAAGAAAACGTATTTTTCGCGCAAACATTTGAATTTATCTGAAGAATTAAAACATAATAGCAAAATTCTAAAAAAAAATAACTTCGTTTACCGTCAAGTCTAGTGAGATTTAGAAAGTAGTGCTCTACCCTTTAAGATTAATAAAAGGGGAAAACTAATGTATGAATAAAAGCATAAAATTTCGTGATTTAAACTTTTTATTGCAAAACTTACTTAAGATAACAAAAAAAAATATGAAACCAGATTGTATTAAAATTACATATTATATCACAGTTGCAGTATATACAACGAGACTCACATCGACTAGAATTGCAAGTTCTGCTAATTGTTCTCATTCCTCTCCAGTTTTCCCTTTTTCGAACTTTTAGGCTTTTCGATCAATTCCATCCTTGGAGACTTGTTTGGTTGCTGGAAAAATAGAAATAACATATATAAACAGCCATAAACATAATACTACAGTCGAATCTCCATCATTTCATAGCGGATCTCTTTTTTCTGATATGATCCGATATGATCTCCTTTTTCTTCTCACAGTGGTCATGTAGAAACAAAAAGGAGATCCGATATGAAATGATGGAGATCCGACTGTATATTGTTATAAATTTATAATCTAATATTTATATATTTAAATATCTGTAACTATATTTTATTTTATAATCTAATATTTACATATTTAAATATCTGTAACTTTATTTTATAACTAAAATTTATATAATTAAATATGCATAATTATATTTTATAACTAAAATTTATGTATTTAAATATCTATAATTAAAATTCATAATTCAAGTAAATATTTATAATAAAACTATTAACTTCCGGTGTGTGCGTGGTAGCGAATGGTGGTGGGATGGAGTGGTGGAGAAGTTTCACGTTTTAAGAAGGAAATTGGTATCAGTAAGTGAAAGGATAATGGAATAAAGATAGTGGACGGTATGCAGATGAAGTGAGAGAGAAGGTACGCAGGAAGAGGTGGTGTCTCAGGAGGAAAACAGTTTTGCAAAATCAGCACGAGCGGGTTGCGAGGTTATGGTGCATATATGGAAGGAGGCGAAGGAAGCGCAGAAACGCATGCGCGGAAAGTCGAATTGACTAGAACTGTAGAGTGGATATTTTGGCGAGAAGTGCGCAGGGCAGAAAGGAGATTCGGGCCAGTGCTCCCAATTCTCGTACCTTTTTGCACTGCACATGCGTCGCGCCGG
Source organism: Euceroptres primus (assembly GCA_037177015.1). Classification (NCBI taxonomy): domain Eukaryota; kingdom Metazoa; phylum Arthropoda; class Insecta; order Hymenoptera; family Figitidae; genus Euceroptres; species Euceroptres primus. Next base: position 9,702 of record JBAGKK010025845.1, on the reverse strand, counting down.
CAACCGGATTGGTTATCGTTAGCGCGCTGATTTGAAAATTCATAAGAAGTAGTTTCGTTGTCCTAAAATAGAGTTTTGGAGTTACAAATAAAATACAAATGCGATTTTAATGCAAAAAACGTTATAATTTCTGACCACAGAGAAAGAAATAATTTTTTTTATCATAATGATAAAAAAAACTCAAGAACTCTAATTTAGGATTAAGAAACTACTTTTTATGCATATTTCAATCGTTATTTATTATAAATAATAAATTTGAATATTTTATAATTAATATTCAAACTCTTGAAATAAACCCAAGAATCCACCGACCAAATTTGGACCAACACCGTGAAATGTTTCTTTATGAAATCCAACAGGGGCCCAACAAAAAGAACCCACAAAATTAAAAAAGAGAAAAGAAAAATGAGAAGGCAACCAACCAAATCCCCTTCCTTCTCTTTTTTTATTTCTCTCGTCTTTTTAAACAAAAAGAAAGAAGGAATGGGATTTGGTTGGTTGCCTTCTCATTTTTCTTTTCTCTTTTTCAATTTTGTGGGTTCTTTTTGTTGGGCCCCTGTTTGGTGTCATAAAGAAACATTTCACGATGTTGGTCCAAATTTTATCGGTGGATTCTTGGGTTTATTTTAAGAGTTTGCATATTAACTTGATTATTGGACGTTAAATGGGATTTGGAATTTGATTTCGGTCTAATTTGAATTTTTTAAATTTTAATTTTTATAATTTCAAATCAGCGCGCCAACAGTAACCAATCCAGGTTGCCGGCGCGACGCACGTGCAGTTCAAAAAGATACGAGAATTGGGAGCACTGAAGGTGCCGTCCCATGCGGGCAGAAAACGGCGGCGTAAAGCAGAAACTCATAAGAGTGAAAGAGACAGACCTACTTGTCTCTTTCACTTTCATGATTTTTTGCTTTACGCCGTTTTTTGCTCACTTGGGACGGCACTTTTATTCGGGCATGAAGCACGCTGAAGGTGTAGAGGCTCTTTTACACCTCTGTTGGGAAAACACTCTTCCTCTCACTCTAACATGTGACAATGGCATACGTATATCCCATTCTAGAAATGCTCCAAATATTTTCCTCGGAGTTTCTAGAAAGAGATAAACTTATGCTCTTGTCACAGGTTAGAGTGAGAAGAAGATATTTTTTCCAACAGAGCTGTAAATGAGCCTTAAGGTGACAGCAGAGTGGAGAAAAAAGATGGAGGCAGAGACACGCGAAGCAACAGTAGTCAAGCGAAGGAAGAAAGAGAGGGTTCAGAGGAAATACTTAAAAGCATGCATCGGGAGTCCGCAGGAGGAAGATAGATAGAGGAGGAACAGTACACGTTTATGGAATCTGGTGTGGACAAAAACATGGGGGTGAAAATAATGGAACGAATTTAGAAATACAAATCGGATAACTAGCGCCCTGAATTTGCTGTGTCGCCTGGCAAATTTCCAATAACCTCCCTTCCACAACCATCCGGCCAGTCAGTTATTTTGAGGTTATGCTGCAATTTCTTTACATCCATAATTTGGATTAATTACACAACGAAAAAGCTTTTGAACGAATAATAATAAAAGTTCAAGTCGCTAAAGAACATTTATCGACTTTGCATAACCACTTTTAAACACAAAGTACAAAAATTGTTCACAAACTAAATTTCACCACAAAACCTGACTCGCGGACATTTCTTGATGGGAATGGAAAAAAAAATAAGTCGAAAGTGACGCGATCGGGCGCGAAGCATATTCAAATCTCATTGGTGGTGCCGTTCGCCATTATATCGCCTGGAAAAATTTTTGTGTTACCGTAAGTCCCATTGATGGTGAATCTACATATAAACCTAAGCATTGATGGCGTCCGGCGACCGGCTCGACGCTCCGGTCCGTTCAACGGTGAAGCGCAGTAATGCCAACTTCACCTGGGGGAAAAAATGTCGTGTCGCTGACGACACTCACATGTCATTTCACACGAAATTTTGTTCCCCCAGGCGAAGTTGGCATCACTGCGCTTCACTGTTGAACGGACCGGAGCGACGGCCCGGACGCCGTCAGTGCTTAGGTTTATATGTGGATTCACCATGAGAGGTTCACTCCCCTGGACAAAAAGACCAGAGAGCAGGGAATCATATTCAAATCTCATTGGTGGTGCTGTTCGCCATTATATCGCTTGGAAAAATGAAATGAGAGAGGGCATTGGGAGCAGTTGAAGAGAAAATCAGACAGCTGATGAGAAGGAGGATGGATGATGAAAGCAGAAAAGAAGAGAGTCAATTAGGTGGTGAAGTGAAAAATATGTAAAAAGTAGAGCAAAGTGAATTGTTTGAGGTGGAATAGAATGCAGTGTAGGTTATGGCGTTATGTGAACAAAGAGTGTTGTGTAGAGACTTTTAACTGGAAAATGTTAATAAAGCTGCGAATGATGTAAGGTATAGAGGATAAGTTAGGAAAATGCATGAAGTAGAATAAGGAGACATCTCTCCTGCTGAATAGGAAGACGTCTCTCCTGCTGTCGGCTCTAACGGAAAACAGTATCAAAATAACGGTTACAGATCTCAAATTTTCCCGTATCTATAGAGTTCGAAAATTGATTTATTTTTTATCCTTTTCTTCCCTATAGCGCCATCTTTGTCTAGAAAAAGATGGCGCTATAGGGAAGAAAAGGATAAAAAATAAATTATCGATAATTTCTTAACTCTACGTATCTAGCGCCGAGAGCACCTCTTCAGTACCTTGAGGGAAATTGCGGACAATTTTTGAACTAATATGTGACGTCACTTAAGGTCTACGTAATTAATGTGATTAGTAGAAACGGTTGTAGCAGACGACAAATTCTATAATTACACATTTTCACTCAAGGGGCGCTCTCGACGGTAGATACTGGAAAGCTAAGATTTTTGACCCCCCATTTTGGTTTCGTTTTCATAAACGGAGAGATATCTCCTCATTCTACTTCATGGGAAAATGACATATAACTGTTGTAAATTAGAAGGCTATGTTAATGGGGTGAGACTATCAAAGAAAGAAGTGTATGTAAGCAGAAGGGTTATGTATGGGTGTGAAAGGTAACAAAGGCAGGTTTGTTTTGGGTGGAAAGAAACGGGTAGGTTGTAACTATTATGCATTTGACGGTACCAAGTTGTTTGTGAGGAACATGAGTTAAAAGTAACAGGAAGGATAATAGAGACAGGAAGGTCGACATAAATGGAGTGGTAAATTTGTAGGTTATGTTAAGGAAGGTTAGAGAAGGGTAGAATGTTTGTGGATTTAATGTTAAGAAAAGAAAAGGTAGAAGATGTATTGCCGAGTGAGTGGCAGAAGGAGGAGTAATGATAATAGGTAAACAGAAGGACCAGGTATGGGTATGAAGTCTAGAGGAATGGTGAGTTATAAGACAGAGGGGAAGGGTAGTTGATAGGAAGTTGATAAAAGATTTTTGGAGTTGATATTTTAGATTTAAGCTTAGAGATAAGAAAGAAAATGTAGAAAAAGGAAGGTGAGGTGAAATTTTTCCAGGACAGCAGGCTGAAGAATAAACGCATATACTACTATAATAAAATTATTATTGATATATTATTTATACCTCAAAAGATCGATTATCTTTTCGTCCACCTTCGCCTTCGTCTTCACTGTCACTGTACTCGTTATCACGTTGTATCCTTCGATCCAAATCTGCCTGTGGTAACCTATCATCAGAATTTATTCTTTCCTCCAAAGATGCTTCCTCATTAATTGCATCTTCCGGAATATCTTGCATCTGAACACTTGGTCCATGAGTTAAAATTCGCAGATGCTCCATCACTTTTATCCTAAACAGAATACAATAACGAAATAAATAAATATGAAAAAAAACTTTAATTTTTTTAATTTTTAAAATTTATTTTTTATTATTTATTTAACCTACTTAATGTCATTTAAGGTCTTATCAGTGTTCTGATTGTTCAGCGTTTTAATTGGCTTGATGTGAAGTTGATAATCAGGGGCAAAATACTCATAATAATCATTATATGGAATATCGTCAGCTATCTCACAATTGAGAGCAACAGCGGTTTCATAGGCCCAACATCTGGACACGTTTCGAATTGTGTAACCACCCCCACCAAGAAGCAACAAAGGCAAGTTGAAAGTTTTCATAAATTCTACACATTTTCCATGACCTTGAGTAGTTAGGTTGAAACTTCCCAATCTGTCTCCTAATATAGAAACAAAAAATCAGAGCATAATCGTTACAAAGAGTTTAGACCTTTTAAAATCATTTTAAAGTATTCTGAACAGGTTACAACAGATAAAGAACGGTTTGGACCGGTTAAAAACTTCTTCGCTCCACTTCAAACTAGTTTAAATCATATCAAAATATTCCAACAGGATTTGAATATTTTGTACATTTTAAAACTAGCTTCAACTACTTCAGACTTCTATAAATTAGTTTCCACTACTGCAGACGTCTATAAATTGGTTTCAACTACTTTGTACCTTTAAAAATCAGTTCAAACTATTTCCACATTTTTGAAACTTCTGTATAGTATTTTGAATATTTAAAATCTGTTTTGAACAGTTTCGAACCACTTCAAATTTATTTGGACAGTTTGGTAAATAGATCCGTTCTAAACCAGTTCGAATTAATCCTTGTTTTCTCAAACTAGTTTTCGAACTGGTTTGAACTCATTCTTGTTTTTTCAAACTGGTTTGAACTTATTCTTGTTTTTTCAAACTGGTTTGAACTCATTCTTGTTTTTTCAAACTGGTTTGAACTCATTCTTGTTTTTTCAAACTGGTTTGAACTCATTTTTGTTTTTTCAAACTGGCTTGAACTCATTCTTGTTTTTTTCAAACTAGTTTGCACCAATTCTGGTCTCTCCAAGCTTGTTTGAACCTATTCTTTTTTCTCCAAATTGGTTTGAGCCAATTCTAGCTTCTGCGAATTGGTTTGAACCAATGCTTGTTTTTTCAAACTAGTTTAAACTAATTCTTGTTTTTAAAATATTAATTCAAAGAATACAAGATGAATTCAAAATAATTCAAAAATTACGATGAAATTTCGAAAGAATCTAAAAAAATCTAGGTGAATTCAAATAATTCAAACAATACCAAAGGATTTAAAGAATTCAAAAGAATAAAAGGTAAATTCGAAAGAATAATTCAAAGAATACAAGATGAATTTTAAGATAAATTCAAAGAATGCAAGGTGAATTCAAAAGAGTTTTAAAAAATACAATGTGAATTCGAAAGGATTTTAAGAAATCTAGGTGAATTCAAATAATTCAAACAGTACTAAAGGATTTAAAGAATTAACGGCGAATTTAAAAGAATTCAAAGTATACAAGGTAAATTCGAAAGAATAATTCAAAGAAAACAAGATGAATTCAAAAGAATTCAAAATAAAAATACAAGGCGAATTCAAAAGAAATCAAAGAATACAAGGTGAATTAAAAATAATAATTCGAAGAATACAAGATGAATTCAAAAGAATAATTCAAAGAATACAAGATGAAATCAAAAGAATTCAAAATAAAAATACAAAGTGAATTCCAAATATTTATTCAAATAATAGAAAGAGAATTCAAAAGAATAATTCAAAGAATACAGGATGAACTCAAAAGAATTCAAAGAATACAAGATGAATTTTGAAAGATTAATTCAAAGAATACAAGATGAATTCAAAAGAATTAAAAAAATACGATGTGAATTCGAAAGAATCTAAAGAAATTTAGGTGAATTCAAATAATTCAAACAATACCAAAGGATTTAAAGAAATTAAGGCGAATTCAAAGAATACAAGGTAAATGCGAAAGAATAATTCAAAGAATAAGCAAGATGAATTCAAAAGAATTCAAAGAATACAAGGTGAATTGGAAATAATTCGAAGAATACAAGATGAATTCAAAAAATAATTCAAAGAATACAAGGTGAAATCAAAAGAATTCAAAATAGAAGTACAAAGTGAATTCCAAATATTTATTCAAAGAATAGAAAGAGAGTTCAAAAGAATAATTCAAAGAATACAGGATGAACTTAGAAAATTCAAGGAATACAAAAGAAGTCAACGTGAATTCAAAAGAATCATTCAAAGAAGACAATATGAGTTTCAGATATTAATTCAAAGAATACAAGATGAATTCAGAAGAATTAAAAAAATACGATGTGCATTCGAAATAATTTAAAGAAATCTAGGTGAATTAAAATATTTCAAAAAAGTACCAAAGGATTTAACGAAACTAAGGCGAATTCAAAAGAATTCAAAGAATACAAGGTAAATTTGAAAGAATAATTCGAAGAATACAAGATGAATTTAAAAGATTAATTCAAAGAATACAAGATGAATTTTAAGATTATTTCAAAGAATGCAAGATGAATTCAAAAGAATTTTACAAAATACGATGTGAATTCAAAAGAATTTAAAGAAATCTAGGTGAATTCAAATAATTCAAACAATACCAAGGATTTAAAGAATTGAAGGCAAATTCAAAAGAATTTAAAGAATACAAGGTAAATTCGAAAGAATAATTCAAAGAAAACAAGATAAATTCAAAAGAATAATTTAAGGAATAGAAAGTGAATTCAAAAGAATTCAAAATAAAAATACAAGGTGAATTCAAAAGAATTCAAGGTAAATTGAAAATAATGATTCGAAGAATACAAGATGAATTCAAAAGAATAATTCAATGAATAAATGGTGAAATCAAAAGAATTCAAAATAAAAATACAAAGTGAATTCCAAAGAATTATTCAAAAAATACAAAAAGAATTCAAAAGAATAATTCAATGAATACATGGTGAAATCAAAAGAATTCAAAATAAAAATTCAAAGTGAATTCCAAAGAATTATTCAAAGAATTCAAAACAATAATTCAAAGAATACAAGGTGAACTTAAAAGAGTTCAAAGAATACAAAAGAAGCCAAAGTGAATTCAAAAGAATCACTTAAGTAAGACAAGATGAGATTAAAAGATTAATTCAAAAAATACAAGGTGAATTTTAAGATTAATTCAAAGAAAACAAGATGAATTCAAAAGAATAATTTAAGGAATAGAAGGTGAATTCAAAAGAATTCAAGGTAAATTGAAAATAATGATTCGAAGAATACAAGATGAATTTAAAAGAATAATTCAATGAATACATGGTGAAATCAAAAGAATTCAAAATAAAAATACATAGTAAATTCCAAAGAATTATTCAAAGAATACAAAAAGAATTCAAAAGAATAATTCAAAGAATCACTTAAGGAAGACAAGATGAGATTAAAAGATTAATTCAAAGAATACAAGATGAATTCAGAAGAATTCAAAAAATAAGATGTGAACTCGAAAGAATCTAAAGAAATCTAGATGAATTCAAATAATTCAAACAATACCAAAGGATTTAAACAATTCATGGCGAATTCAAAATAATTTAAAGAATACAAAGTAAATTCGAAAAAATAATTCAAAGAATACAAGATGAATTCAAAAGAATAATTCAAAGAACACACTAGATGAATTCGAAAGAATTCAAAGAAAACAATGTGAATTAAAAAGAATTCGAAGTACTAAAAGATACAAAGGAACCTGAAATAATCCAAGATGAGTTCAAAAGAATACACGAGGAATTCAAAATAAACTTTCAAAGAATGCAAGGTGAACTCAAAAGAATTCGAAGAATTCAAAAGAGTTCAAGGTGAATTCAAAGGAATCATTCAAAATTCAAAGAATACAAGATGAATTTAAAAACTTAATTCAAAGAATACAAGATTAATTCAAAATAATAATTCGAATTAATAATAAGATAATAAATCGAAATAATAATACGAGATGAATTCAAAACACAGTAAATCGTGGGATATGATTTTAATTTGCAGCGTTGTTATTTTGATCTAAAGTGAATCATTTATTCTATTTTCACAGTCTTTTGTTTTTTGATTTCTCATTTTGCTGCCGATTAAAATGATACGTTGAGATTTTCTGTGAAGAATAATTCAAAGAATACAAAAGAATTCGAGGTGAATTCAAATAATTTAAACAACACAAAATTGTTAACCGAAGGGTTAACAATTGTTAACCCTTTAGTTAACAATTATTCACAAGTCCATACTTATCATGTGTCAATTTGTTTAATCTGTATATCCTCTTATTGCATTTATTAATTATTTTAATTATTTTAATTAATTATTTAATTAATTAATTATTTTAACTATTTTACGACTGCTAATTTTTTTACAACTGCCGTCCCGTACAGAATAAGCCCTGACTAGTTTGAATCTGTTCGATCGTTTTCAAAATACCCAAAAATCTTAAAACTGCTAAAAAAATAGACTATAATCTATTTCATTAATTTTTTTACCTGCAAGAGAATCGGCGCCACATTGTAGTACAATTGCTGATGGTTGAAAAGATGACATCACAGCTTCCATAATTGGCCTAAAGATTTGCTCATAATTAGCATCTGTTACTCCCGTTTGAAGAGGAACATTGACAGAGTAATATTTTCCCTAAAAATTATTAATAAAATATTAATATAGTGAAGGCTTTTCCGGTCTTCACTGTATTAATATTCTAAGTACCGGGAGAAAAATTAAAATAATTAGTAAATTAGTCACAATATTTAATTACAATTATAACTTTTTTTTTGGCAAAAGCTGGTCCCAAGTCATCCGAAAATTATAAATTAGAAAGGTCCATTTTTCTTCTTACCGGTCCAGCACCAATTTCATCAACAGAACCAGTTCCTGGAAAATAATGTCCATATTTGTGGAAAGAAACTGTCATGACTCTGTCGGTTAAATAAAAGGCCTGTTCCACTCCATCGCCATGATGGACATCAATATCGATGTATAAAACCCTTTGGTGATATTTGAGTAATTCTAGAATGGCAAGAACTATGTCGTTCACGTAGCAAAATCCAGAAGCTTCATTACTTTTTGCGTGATGCAAACCACCAGCCCAATTTATGCAAATGTCTGATTTTTGCTTATTTAACTTTATGGCTGCTGCTATTGATCCTCCAGCAGAAATCTGGGAAAATTCGTATATACCCTCAAAAACTGGACAGTCTGTTCCTATGTTAACTGTTGAAATTAAAATTAAAAATTAAGAAAATTAAACATTTATAAAATTTTAAAACTTTAAAAAATCTAATTTATCTTTTTATCTAATGACTTGTTTAACTAATAATCCAATTATCTCATTTTTACTTAAGGATCTTTATTTAACCTAATGATCTAATATCTAATAATTTTTATCTCACGAATCTTATTAACTAATAATCTAATTATCTAATTTTTCTACATTCTACATTCGAATCATTTTGAAAAGATTTGGACATTTTTTTAAGAACTCATAACCGATTTGCATAGATTCAAACTGCTTTTGATTTCCTAGGTAGAGACATCTTAGGATTTTAGAATTATAAAATCATTTAAATCTAGAAACTAGATTTAGTTTGAAAGAATTTTAAATGATTCAAAATATATAAATATAAATAATATATATTATTATAATATATATGATATTTATATATATATATATATATATATATATATATACATATTAGTATATTATAAAACATGTGCGTAAAATGCGGTTTTACAAATGCGATCACCACGCGTGTGTAAATCGTACGCACGAGTTGCAATACGATATTTTTTCGCACAGTGTGCGTAAAATGTGTATTCTATAATATATCATAATATATACTCTATATTATAATTATTATATATTATATTATCATATTATTATAAATAA
>JBAGKK010025834.1:0-11212 GCA_037177015.1 Euceroptres primus | reverse complement strand
TGTAGGCTAGCACGCGCTGCGAGTCTTTTTAAATTTCCCCCAATACCATCACAAGGGCCTTTTCCGTGCGCCGTTGCTAGGAAATGCCACTTGGCTGGAATACCAAAATCCATTTCATTCTAGATTTATGTAAGTTATTTTATAAATTGTATCGAAAAAAAGGAAACTGATAAATTTACACGGGAAAAAATGTAAACCTAGCGATATCGCAGGTTACACATTCTACTGACATAAGATAATTATAACATAGTATTTTATTTCTATATAGAGACAATAACTTCATGGGTCGGTTACTTTATGAAATTTTCGTTTTCGAAAAATTAACGAAAAGTTAATGAAATTATTAACGTCAGAGAATCACGGTAATTAAAAATTTTTTCCATAGTTTATGTAAATTCTGATAGGAGAACAGAAAAATGGTTTCCATAAAATATGAATTTAGCGCCTTGTCAATGCATTGATTTTTGTTATTCGTTGTCAATGCAATTTCGTGGATTCCATGATGTCCACAATTTGATTCTGTTTTGTTAGTTTAACCAAAAAATTCGATATGGTATCGAATTTTTGTCATGTATTTATTCCATTCTTATTTATTCCATTATCTTTTTTTTTATTAATTTTCAAAATTGTATTAATCTTTATGGGTCTGAAAAACAGGAAGGAATTTATGTAGAGAAAAGTGGCCCCTGTATCTCCGGTCTTTGCTGATGAGACGGGATTTCTCAGGATTTCTGGACTGGCTCAGAAGAGGCTGTGCTGCCATAAGCGCTCATGTTATATTTCTTCTTCAAATAGAAAATATACCTACCCACTTCCGGTCACCTCTGGGTATTATTTCACCAGTTAGATAAATCGATATTTTTTACATATTTTTAACAAAAACGCGGATAACCACAAAGTAGGGGAAACCACCCAACAGTAGATAGGGAAAAAATCCATATCGCTTTAGTGCGTCAGTTTCCAACAAAACAGGAAGATTTCTGTATTTAAATAAAGCATGTATTTTCAAATAACTATTGACATAGAAAAAAGTATTATCAAATGAATTACTTAGCTGTATAAAACATTTTTATTAGACGCTGCCAAAGGTGCGATTTTGACACGTCCATCCATCAGTAGATAATTGTTGGTGGTTTTACACCTGGGCACGATAGAATAATTAAATATCGACAGTAATAATTTAAAATAAGTATACTTTCACTTAAAATTAGTTTGCTGATTAAAAGATAGTTGAAACTATCTTTATTTTACGAAAAATCATAGCAACTAAAATTTTGACACTTTCTCATCTTTCAAATTTCGTGAGGTTGGTACGGGGATACAAGAAAGTTCATAACCCAAAACTTTTTGCCATATACATATTGTTTGTTAACGGTCAAATTTTGATCATAATGTAAAATCATGCCTCAGAAAAATTTCATTTAGATGAAAAGCATGAATAAAAAAAGGTAAAAATTTTTTTTAATGCTAAATATTAAGTTTTTGCTTTTACACAATAATTAATGATACTTTTTCAATGGAAATTTGTCTGACAAGGCATTATCATTGCCGAAATTGTATACTAAAAGAACTAGTTAAGATTCTTGGCTAGTTTTCTAGTTAATAAGGATTATCTACTGTTAATCATTATCTACTATTGGGTGGTTTCCCGTAGGCCCTTTGCTTGCGGAACATCACATTTTTGCTCAGAATTTTCCTTTGATTTGAATCTATTTGTTAAATTTATTACTCTTGTAGAATTTTAATTTAAGTGTAATACTAATAGAGTTGTCTTTCTAATAAGAGGTTGAGCACTACTGATTTCAGGTGTACATCAATTACAGAATTCTCTTGAACCCGAAAATGTACCTTTTTTTAGAAGTGGTGTTCAATTTTCTTCTAAATATATTAGCATTTCTGTTGACAAGGTAAAAGTTATTTAAATTAACTTAAAACTTGAAAGAATTTTTTTAATGTAGCGATTGCAGCAGAAATTACTCAACAAATTCTTTAATTTCTCTTTTACAGCCATGTTTTATACATTAGTAGAATGATGGTAATTAATGTTTGAATACAGCTAATTGCGAATTGGTACATCCATGTTTCCTCAGTTTTTAATCAAATTATTTTTTTAATTTTTGATCAATTTTGGTATTACATTGCAAGTAAACATTTGATATTTAATATTCAAATCTTTTCCAATTTATAATCAATTTAAATAATTTTTTAACTGTTTATAACTGCTAGATCGTTAGCATTATGGGATGTGTTTAGCTCAGTGTAATGTATGAAGAAAGTGAATATATAATACGTTAGGATTTTTGAATTTCAGTGAATTAAAAGCTATTTAAAAAATAGCTATAAAATCCAGGTTGACGGATATATACGTCCTGCGACGTGTAATCTCTAGTATAGGAATTTTGCACCTGGATAGAATGTGTGAGAACTGTGGAAGAAGTGTATTGGTGAGAAAGATTTTTGCCATTTTTTAGATGTAGTTAGACATTTTTCTGGTGTGAATATTTAGAATTTTAAATTTAGGCAGGACCGAGGTAAATTATATGATTATATTGATATTATTAGAAGATGTTCATTGAACAGTAGGAAAAAGAAAAACTAATCTTATATCTTAATGTTCGCCTGATTATTTTATCAGTTTTCTAAGTTATTTCTAGAGAATCATTTAATGAGAATCGTCGTTGAAAATTAGTACTCGAGGCGAGATAATAGGGGAACTCGAGCACAAGAATCGGTTTGGTGTTAGGAAAGAACGAAGATTGGCTATGTGCCGAAGAGCCCCCTGAGAAAAATAGTTTCTAAATTATCTTTCTCCGTTGAAAGAAGAGGGGAACTATTTTAAAGGGACGTATTTCTTTTACTATATAAAAAACTGATGTCCATTTAATCTTCTCCCATGGACTTTGTCACTATGTTGATTTGTTATTTGGTTTTATTTGAATTTTAAATTATTCCAATTTTACTTTTTGTTTATTTTCAGCTCTATTGAAATTAAGTCAGCGCAGCGATGTGTTGCAAAATCGATTTTTTAAACAATTAAGTTAGCATAGAAATTTGTTGCAAAATCATATTTTGTAAGATTTATGGATTTGTTATTATTAACATTATTTTGATTAGAGCAACTGCAATTTTGCATTGAAAAATTCAAAATTTTGAATTGAGTAAGTAAATAGATTTTAACACCAAATTAAACTTATCTTGTACATTGTTCAAGATCATTTTGAGTCTTCAATATGCGATCGCGAAATAAACTTCTATTTGTGTATGTGTATTTTCAAAATTGTACCATGGTTAAAGACGTTTATTTTTTAATTTAATGCATATATGCAACACTTCAAATTAATTAAACTTAAAGTTACAAGTTTCGGATAAATTGGTACGTTACAAGTTGCTTGTTTAAAAAAGTGCCTAAGTTATTATAAAATTTACTGAAACTGTAAGATTTATTTTGTTTCTTCTGAAAATTAATTAGGATATTTATTTTTAATGCAAAAAAATAATACGGCTATACTGATATGAGGAAAGTTTCTTGATTATCTTTATTTCTTGATTTTAAAATATTTCTATACTTCTTATTCAGCAATTTTTTAACTGAATATACCTTATTTTTCGGAACCTTTTTTGCAACATAGTGTACATTTTGTAACTTTTTAAACAATTGTTGGTTAAACTGCTATTTACTCATTATTAGATTCCTAATCCATTTGCTTTCAAGTTTTTTTAACACAAAATTATATTCCTTTTTACTTGTTTTCTGAATCTAAACTCTCTTCAAGAATATACACCCACGCTTACGAAATTCAAGCAAAAGGATAAGGAAGAGCGCAAACGACCACCCACGTGCTCGTCAGTCCCTACAAAAATGAGCTGAAAACTTTTCTATCCTCATATAGATCTATATTCTATTCTTCATCAAAGATACAAAAGTGAATTCATCAGGTCCACAAAGCTTCTATAGGTCCTGAACAGTTCATATTACCAATTATTTATGCTTCTAAAACTTATTAGATTGAACATTTTTTTAGCGGTCAACATTTCATGGTATTAACAAATTTTTGGTACCACTGTTAATTTTGAAAATAGTTAATGGTAACAGCATTGTATATATGCCATTACCAATAGTCCATGGTATCGAATATTCATATTATTAATAGTTTTTGCTATCAGTAGTTCACGGCACCAATATATAGTTTATAGTACCATCAGTTTGATAACATATATCACCATATTATATTGTCAATAGTTCATGGTACAGTCAAGTGTACGCATGCCTTATGTCTAGTAACTATTTTTGTCCTACTCCTTCTCATTGACTTTAAGCCTTTAGCTACCAGCATTGTAAATTTACAACGTTCACTTTTTCGATTTTCTCGAATTTCCATGCAATAGACTTAAAATTCTGCAAAATAAATATGTGGATTGGATCAAAGTGGAGTATTCCGCATTTCGTAAGGTGATTATAAGTAATCGTATAGGGGAAAGTAGATAAGACGAACTCCTTCCATATTTTCCGAAAATTTTCGATTTTAAGGAACTTCAGAAGCAAAAGCGATTACTGATATCATAGTTTCATGTTTGCTTTACAAAGTTCACATGCTTAAAACTTCAATAAATTTCGATGCTGAAAAAAATATGTATTTTTCCCGTCTTAGGCAATCCGGTATCCTAGGACGGGTCCCTTTTAAAAATCAAAAAAGCTATGTAATTAAACACTAGATATTTGATAAATTTGATTCGTAGCGTACTATTTAAACATATTCTGTACATTTATGACATATGCAAATTCATCATAAAACGTAAAATAAGCGTTAAATGAGGTTTAACAGAAAATAAGTATTAACAAAGATCACGAACTTAATATTTATAAAAAGTTGAAAAATGACAAATGTTATTCATCGTAGATCAATAATTTACTGTCATAAAGTGAATAAACAACATATTTTAAAAAATTTCTTGTTCATGATCAAAAAGCAATAAAGAGGTTAGGGAACGTACTAATTATGGCGGAAAATTTAAATATCTGACGTATTTTCGGTGTAATGTCGGTAATTCATAGATAAAGCAGATCACGCTTTTATCAGCAGTTTTCTAGCCTAACCGGGGCTCGTCTTAAGAATTTCGCAAGTTTAAAATTTTTAAAATATTTTTATCAAACAGCATAAAAATTATTAAAAGGTAAGCAACAATTGCAAAGTTTACAAAATTATCTATCAAAACAATGGACGTGTCGTTTTGAGAATTGGAAAAATATTATTATTTTCTTATTCCTCAAGAAATTTTTACTATCAAAAAAAAAACTTACTCCTTCAAATTATTTATTAAATCACAACTTCTAAAACAGGTAAAAATTCATTCTCTAATGTACAAAAATAATTTTTCGTTTCTGTTTTCGTTAATTTACTTCCAATGCAAAAAAAAAAACACTTTCAAAATAACTAGAATTCTGCTGGGCATGTATCTTTATACATAAGTGATGAATATAATGTTTTTATACAAAAATATTAAGGGTGGCCCGTCTTAGGAGATAGCCTGTCTTAGGCAACTTTCCCCTACTCAATAGAAGCCGAGAATACTCAAAAAATATTTTTTTAAACTTTTATTGCAGAAAACAATAAAAAATTGACCATATATTATACCTGAATTTTTTCAGAATTTTTAGGCAACGGGAAAAGGGTCTAGTAGCTAAAGGGTTAAAAAAGACGAAGTGCGAAGCAAATAGTTAATAAAGATAAGGCATAAACATGCACTTGACTATACTAAGTGTTCAAGGGAGCATCAGTTCTTGGTTTCAACACTTTATTATGCTACCAACATTCTATGCTACCAACAATTCATAGTATCAACCTATTTATGTTGCAAATGACTTATGGTACCAACATTTTATTTTTCCATTAGTTCATTACGTTTGTATGTATTAGTAAAAGCTTTTCAGTTTTGTCAATATAGCAATATTATAAGAACCAGATTTATTCCTTTTGATGAGATGAATCGATTGACCTATTACAAAACCTTTTATGCCCAACTATAGCTATATAATTTTTATAAAGCCTAAAAATATTAAGCATAAGAATATTAATGTGCAAAAATTTAAATTATTGTGAAAATAATGTATTAATCAATTGTGTGAAAGAGGAAGCAAATTTATTTGATGACTCAATATGAGGAAGCACATTGTTCATGAAATGAACACAATTAAGATACGCCTCAACGTGGATACACCCGAACTACTTGGCAGCGGTTTTTTCCACTAACTCAGATAATAAATCGTACCAGAAATATAGTAATTTGAACTGCTTCGTTGGACGAATAGCCGCGGTACTGGTTTAGTCAGTAATTCTCACTAAGTACTTTTTTCCGTGTAGTCCACTTCATTTATTTGTAACGTTGGCCAATCACGTTGCATCTTTCAAAGTTAGGCAATGGTGCTTCAATTTTTTAAAAAATCCTCGACAGCAACCCAATTCACGCTAAACAGTTTTCTCATTCACAGCAGTGAACTTTGAAAACAAATTCGCAACGACGAAACGTAAAATGATTTGAAAAATAATAAATCATTTCACGTTTCGTCATTGCGAATTCGTTTTCAAACGAATGTTGTGAACGAGAAAACTGTTTAGCGTGAATTGGGTTGCTGTCGACGATTTTTTAAAGAATAGAAGCACCATTGCCTAATTTTGAAAGATGCAACGTGATTGGCCAACTTTGACTTTCTTTATCTCAAAAAATAATGAGTATTCAACATTTTTGAGCTCTAAAATATGATTTTAGTTTTTCACTAGTATTAGAGCTATGTGGTCCGTATGCGCGAACTTTGGGACACCCTGTATTTTATGGTACCAAAAGTTCTAGGACTTTATGGTACCAAGAGTACCACCACTTGTTGATATCAACAAATTGTACCATGAATAACACCACTTGTTGGTATCAATCAATTGGTGGTACCACTGTTTATATTGCAAATAGTTCATGTTACCAACATTTCTTGATACTAACAAGTGGTGGCACAGTCAAGTGAATGAATACCTTATCTTTAGTAACTATTTGCTTCTCACTTCGTCTGACTTAAAGTCAGTGAAAGGGAGTGGGACAAAAATAGTTACTAGACATAAGGCATACATGCACTTGACATACTCATTGTCAGTACTCTTGGTACCATCAAGTCTTAGAACTTTGGGTACCATGAAGTATTTCTAACACAAATAAATGGTATGGACAATAGTCGATGGTACGGACTATTCACGGGGACCAATAGCTTATGTTATAACGATTTCATGGTATAGCAAGTGGTCAAAATATCATACAGTATATGCTACCAACATTTCATAGCACCAACACTAATGACAGTGACTGGTATCAACATGGTTGTAGGTACATTCACAATTGGTATCGGTATCAATACCAACTAATTAACTAATATTCCCGATATCCACCACTGTTCTCACCAAATTCTCATCATCATCACCCTCACGCAATAACGCACACATCTCTCTGGTACCGGCACAATCCGTCCAAGTGTGCTCCTGATGACGTCAGGTGAGCATTGGTGGAGTAGCCATGGAGCTTTGCGCTCTGAAGAAGGAGAAACGGAACCTGGACGAGAAAGAAAAAGAGAAAGAGACCCACAGATAAAACCAAGAGAGATAAGGAGACCAAGTGAAGCGAACGAGGAAGAAAAGCGCGAGAGGAATCATATCAGAGAGCGAGAGAGAGACAAACAGACCATAGATAAACCAACTTCGATGAGGGACTGTGGTGTGGAGTGAGATGTAGAATTATTCTAGATGTTGACCGTCTCTTTCGAGCAGAGGTAAAAAGGGGGGAGCGTACCTTGGAGGGGAATATGACCCAAGGGGAAGGGGCATTCCGTGAGGGGGGGGGCGACAGAGAGGATGAGAGTGGAGGGAGGCGTGCTCAATGGCCGCCTAGGTTGGCCGGATCGCTCGTGCCCGGGGCGTGATCCAGAGACTCAGGGAGATCCCAGGAGGACCGTGTTGCTCGGTCGGGCAGTTACCGAGGAACTGTTGCCTTGACGACACGCATGCACGCATGCGCACGTGTCTGTCATTCTCGTCAAAGTACCCGTCAACCAAGTTGCGCGCGCGCCACTTGAATCCGTTCGCCAACCCCGCCACCCTCTTTTCCACCGCACCTTCCCCCTTTGCTACTCTAGCTTCCCCCTTTATTCTTCCCTCAACCTTCTGTACCTTTCCCCTTTGCACCTCAACCTTCCCCCTGACACTTCTACCTCCTCTTCTTCATCCACAATGTTCTCCACCCCATCCTCCTTCTCACTCCTATCCTCGTGGCTCGCGCCACGTTAACGGGAGCACGCTGTCATTGTTAACGTCAGAAGCACTCCGTGCATCATGCGCGATCAACAAATCCTCAGCTGAGATCCTGCGTCGAAGAGGATCATCAGTGAGGTGTATGTTGTGTGTGACTTTCGGAGCACCAGGTTGTCGGGTTGATTTATTTATTTTTTTTTTGGTCGACTGTGTGGAACGATAGGTGATACGTCAACATCATGTCGGGATCTGTCAGTGGCGCGTGGCGATTGTCTTCAGGGGATTCTCCTTGGGTGAAGGAATAAACAATAGAGGTGGAAATTAAGAGTTGTGCTGGTATCAGAATTGGATACTGTATCAAAAGTGAGTGGATGATCAGTTTTTGGATTGGGAGTGTCTACCACGTGGTTGTGTTGAAACAATCAAGAGTGAGAAGTGAAGAAGGGATATAGGACCACGTGGTATCATAAGAGAAAAATGTGTTTTTGCAGTGATTGATTCGGATGAGTGAGTGCTAGTAAAATTGAGGAGAGTACCAAAGATTTATGGTACTAACAGTTTTTGGTATCAATAGTTGATGATCCAATTATCTACGGTCCGAATAGTTGATGCTAGTAACAGATCATATCAGTTTATTCCATCAACTCTTCATGGTACCGAAACAATATCAAATCAAAGTTCTTAAAAGGTTCCAAATCTGATGTATTTGACGATAAGGATTTATTTTTGTAGAGTGGTAAACAGTTTTGTGATTCTTGGTGAACAGTGTGCATCGCGAGTGCTGTTTACATCTAAATGAAAGGGTTTTCATAAATTTGAAGATGCTTTTGTACGAAGAACTTACTTAGAATCGAAGGAAACCATGCGATATAATATATATGTATATATATATGTATATATGTATATATGTATATATTATGAGCTCCGTTCACGATAGTTAAAAGGAACATTTAAGTGATTGTGTAACGATCTCCAGTACCTCCGCTCACCATTCGCCACATTCTGCCGAGGTTTTTGTGATAATAGTGAAAATACAAAAGGAGGGTACTTTCGGTAGCGGTTGGCGGAATTGTTTTCTCT
This sequence comes from Euceroptres primus, assembly GCA_037177015.1. NCBI lineage: Eukaryota > Metazoa > Arthropoda > Insecta > Hymenoptera > Figitidae > Euceroptres > Euceroptres primus. The sequence goes on along the minus strand of JBAGKK010025834.1, from coordinate 1,850 downwards.
CCAATTCAATTAAAGGTGGCTAAAGAGCGAGTGGAAGGTAAAGAGGAGAAGAGAAAGGGAGACGAGGAAGAAGATACCGGATGGTTTGTACAGTGAGTGAATGAGGTAGCTCAAGATTAGAGGGCAATAAGAAGTAAAAAGTCGTCAGAGAGAAAGAAGACGAAAAAAAAGAAGATTCGAAGAGAAGCTTCTGTTGGGACCAAGGGCAATTGGAGTGTGTAAAAAGAAGGTAAAGAGAAAAAGAAGAAGATAAAGGGCGAAGAAAGAAGAAAAAAAAGAGGAGGAGGAGGTGAAGAAGAAGAGGGAGAAGAGGTGAAGAGCCGTTTTTTGAGGGTGGTTGGATGATTCGAAGGGGTCTCAATTTCGGAAGAGGATCAATCTGGGAGCAGCCGGAAGGACCGGAACAATTGGACTATCCGGAAGAGACGGAAAGGTTTTACGACTCGCCACCGCCCCCCCGCCGGATGGACGTGAGCGTGTGCTGTTTGCCCACTGCCGGCTCGGGGGCCCAGCACCCTCCACATCCAGTGAGTTTGCCCTCCGGAGGGCAAACTACGATACAGACTCCTTATCAGTATGCCGATCAAATAGTTCCTGAACGGGGCCATCCCGACGGTCTCACCGTTCTTGCCGGCGGCCAGGATAACTGGCAGCAAGTCTCCTCAACGTCGACGGTTCCCAATGCTACGTCGACAACTACAACCACCACCACCACCACCTACATTGATTACTCATGGCTGCAAATGCAGGTACAACAGTTTTTATGCTTTCCTTTATTATTCCTTAGATGTAGGGCATGTACCAAGGAAGTCACGTGACCAATTCTCTTAATTGAGATTCTTCATAAGCCAATATAACTCAAACGGGTTTTCTGTACCAGACAAATGAAAAGAAAAGCATGAAGAACATTTCCCTGGTAGAGAAAACCCATTTGATCTACTTGGAGTTCCGTAAATTCTACAAGAATGAATGTATCTACTCCAAATTCTTGGTCAAATTTCCCGCATTTTATGCTCCACGCGTTTGGAAATATTCCGAAGCTGTTTATAAAAATAGTAAGGTAGATGACCAGTAATCGTGATGTTAAGAGATATTTGATTTATTTAAAATGTTCAGAAAATTGTGTAGGGAAGGATGATTTGAAAAAGTGTTGGTTCTAGTTAAAGCATTAAATTTCCCAGAATGCTATAAAAATATGGTTTACAACATATGTAAGGTCAGTTTTAATTTATAATTAATTAAAAGACAAAATACATCGATGGCCTAGTAATCGAGATTTGGATTTCTTCCATGAACCAATAATCGGGCGCGGATGGCCCAGTCTTCGTGCAGAAAATGCAATTATTTTGAAATTGTTTTTTAGCAATTGGAAATTAAAATAAACGATTTTTTCAAAGCTTTATTAGTTCAAATAAAAAAATATGAACACAATTACGAAATTTGGTAAAGTCTATGTTAAAGAATCGTCCATGTTGGAGGTTATGTTGAAGGTTAGGTTGCATTCACGATGCAAAATCGATAATACTATTATGAAAAATACTTACTAATTGGCCTTTTTATTTATATTACAAAGTGTATTTGAAGCCTATATTACGCGACCATAGAACCACAAGGTTCTATTTCGAAAATTAAGTCATTTGATTCTCATTTGTTTATTTTATTACTTCACACCACAGAAAACAAATGAAACTTGAGTGGCTTCCAAAATTCAAAATAGAACATTTTGTGATTCTAGGGTTGCGATTACTAAATTCAACTTTTAATTAACTTTAAACCAGGGATCCGAACGAAATTAAGGGCCATTTTTCGATATTTTCCAATTATTCCTTCAAATTCAAAATAATTTGGCT
>JBAGKK010025823.1:0-11213 GCA_037177015.1 Euceroptres primus | reverse complement strand
AACCTCAGGGGCCTTTCCTCTATCCGCAACCTGAGGACGCGCTACGTAGTGGTGATAGGTACCCACCAAGTAGATTTCCTAACTGGTTACCTGACAAAAATCGGTTTTCACTACTGATTTTTAATTAATTTTATATTTCTCATTTTTTCGGTCTCCATGTTATCTCGAAATCATTTTCGTTTTATAGAAACTCCCTTTAGAAGAATTTTCTGATGAAATCCATTTATACTACTGAATATCTGACCAACCATTGTCGAAACTACTTATTTTATACATTTTCTTTTCCTCTGTGAATTATCACTTTGAAATCGCTACTAATTGTCATAAACTAAATTTTCTGTGAAAATTTTGTTCATGACTAAGTTTCAATTGAACTTTAATTTTTTTAAACATTTTCTAAAATCTAGGATATTTTATTTATTTTATTGATTTGTATAATTCTTTTTATTTGGTAATCAAATTAATATACAAAAGTGTCAGCATTTCAGTATCAATATTTCACACAATAATTAGTGGAAAACATTAAAATTCAGAGCATTATTTCGAGTAATTTTTTATTAGAACCTTTAAAATTTGAATGTTTGCAAATTGGCAAGAACAAATCTTTGAGCGTTTGTAAATTGGAATCATGAAAATGAAAATGGTTTTTAATTGCAAATGTTTTTTTATAATCAAGACTGGAACATTTACAAAATAAACCATTAAATTATTATACTTTGAGTTTTGATTATTGATTATTGATTAAGAGTTTGAAATTGTTCTGAAAGCTATCACAATTGAGTATCTAAAGCCAAATGCTTCCTGTTTCATAGCCTCCCAATTAGTGCTCAAGTTTAAACGCTTTCAAATTGCAAGTGTCAAATTTCGATCGTTTCTAAATTACATTTAAGTTTGATTGCTTTCAAACTCCAAGATTTTGAATATATTGAGCTTTCATGTTTGAAAGCATCAAAGATGAAGTATTCTCTAACTTTAACATCGAAATTCAAAACTTTGTTTACTTATACATTGAAATTTGTACTCTTCTAATTTGTAATATAATAAATAAAACTCCAATGCATTTTGTATTTAACTAATTTTATTAGTTTCCAGTTTACGAATTATAAATGAGCCTAGATTATTATAAGAAACCAGAATTTTTTTAAATCGCAATAATTGAAGCATTTACTTTACGAGGAAATAAAAATTTTATTACTGCTGACTGAAAGTTTATATAGGAAAAGTATAATGAACAGAGAGATCAGAAATGAAGTTTTGAAGAGTGCAAAGTCCTTTAGAAATCTTCGATGATTTTGGAAACTTGGAAGATTAGGGGAACTTTCTGAGATTCCGAGAAGTCCGAGAGATTCCAGGAAATACGAACGATTTTAGGTAACCGAGCCGGCTATTATACGCAACCCAACCCAAACTAAAAGTTTTGTCTGCTTACAAACTGTTACTCCCAACACGACTGAAACTGCGGTACTAAAGCCACCTTCATCTTTCTCTTTTATCAACTACCCAGACCATTTTCCAACTTATTCTTCTCAAGACATGTGTAGGCCCTCTACTGACATTTAGAGTCGAAAAAGAACTTTTTTTTTCAATTCTTAAGTTTTTATAGTCAATAAACTTCAATCCCTGACACACTACTTTTCATTCTGAACACAAACGTGCTATAAATCGAACTAAGACATTTTTTATCACTTTTCTTTCTGCAGATAAATCTCTGAAATTCCATTTGCGTAAAAGTGTAACTTTTTAAATTCCAGTGGAATTTAAAGATATTTACAAATAAATAACTACATTCCTTATAAAAAATTTTTGAAGAAAAACCGATGTAACTTTTAGACGTAACAGCTGTTATTTCTTGATAAAAAATAAAAAGTTAAACAAAAACACGATTAAAGCCTAATAGATATTCAATGTGGATAGAAACGGAAAGAATGAAACCATTGTACTTTATTATTATAGATATTTTCAGGAACCAAAGTATAATTAAAAATAAACATTACGAAAAATATAAACATAATCAATTATTTAAAAAGTTATTTTCACTGTAGACATTCAAAATAATTCTTTAACATTCGTCCCACTCGAGAGGTTCATCACTAGCAATTTTTATGTATATCTGAATTCAAAAGAATTCAAGGGAATTGCAAATAATTCAAAGAGTTTGAAAGAATTCTAAATAATCAAGATGAATTCAATGGAATTCAAAAGAAATCAACGGAATTTGAGAGAATTCAAGTGAATTCAAGGTGAATTCACAAACCATAGAATTCAAAGAATTAAAAATAATTCCTGTGAATTTCAAAAGAATTCAAAAAAATTCAAGCGAATTTAAAAGAATTCAATGTAAATTCAAAAAACCAACGGAATTCAAATGAATTTGAAAGGATTTAAGGGAATTCAAGAAGATTCAAGTGAATTTAAAGTAAATTCAAAAGGCCAGTAGAATTAAAAGGAATTTAAAATGAATAAAAGTAATTCAAAAGAATTCAAAATAATTCAAGTGAATTTAGAGGAATTCAAAAGATTTCAAGTGACTTTAGAGCAATTCAAAGAATTTAAAAGAATTCCAAAGAATTCAAGATGAATTTAAACTCTACAACGGAATTTAATGAATTTAAAAATATTCAGAAGGATTCATGGAAATTAAACAAATGCAAAAGAAATCAAGGTGAATTAAAAATACTACAAAGAAATTCAAATGACTTCAAAAGAAATCAAAATAGTTCAAAAGGATTCAAGTGAATTCAAAAGAATTCACATGAATGTAAAAGAATTCAAGTGAATTTAATATAATTCAAATAAAACTTAATAAAATTTAAAAGAAGTCAAAAGAAATTAAGTTAATTCAATTCCAGAGTATTTAACAATTAGGAGATTTGAAGTTCCAGGAGTTTTCCCGTTTTTCCCGATTTCCCGGTTCCGTTAGACATCCTGAATTCAGAAAGATTTAAGTGCATTCAGAGGAATTTAAAATAGTTCAATGAATTCAAAATTATTCACTTAAATGCAAAATAACTCTAGTAAATTCAAAAGAATTCAAGTGAATTCAATAGAATTTAAGGGAATTTAAAACAATTCAAAGAACTTAAAGGACACTTCGACAGAATTCAAATGAATTTAGAATAATTCAAAAGGATTCAAAGTGAACTTAAAAGAAATCAAAGTAATTCAAAATAATTGAAGTGAATTTAAGTCGCATTAACATTTTTTACTAATATTTTTAAATTTTAAGGAAAAAATAAGTTTTTTGCAAATTTTACTTTAAAAACCTTGCCATTTTTGGAATTTTTGAGAGATTAAGCTCTTTCTTATTCCAGTTTTTCACATTTTTCTCGCTCTTTCAAAGTCCATAAAGAAAGTTTAAAAATAATAAAAAACGGTAAAGCTATTTCGATTTTTAGAAAAAACGAGAACAAAATTTTCTCAAAAACTCCAATTTTTTCTCCCCAGAAATTTTGATGGATAATAGGTACCAATATAGTCTAATTAGCATAAATTGCCCATTTGGTATTTTTTTTTTTTTAAGAGAAATAAATTATTTTACATTTTTGTTTCAAAACCCTGCCATTTTGGCAATTTTTGAGATTTTAATGTTTTTCTTGTTTCAGTTTATCAAGTTTTTTACACACCTACGAAACCGATGATTGAAAAAAAAAAACTGGTTAAGCTATATTGATTTTTTGAAAAAATAATACACCAAATTTTCTTGAAACAGATATCTTTTTCTGTGCTGGAATTTTCAGGTGCTTTGGGCGCGGGTCTTAATACAGTCTACCTACCATAAATTTTAAATCTGGATATTTCAAGAAACAAAAAATTCTATCTTTCTTATTGTTCTTGCATTTATTGAAGAAAAAAAAAATTTTTTCTTTTGAAATACAAATGCAATCCACTTTTAAAATGTATAGTAAGTAGACTATATTACCACCCAACAAACCTGAAAATTCCAGCACAAAAAAAGTAGCTGTTTGAGGAAAATTTATTTTTTCAAAAAATCTAAAAAGCATTACCAGTTTTTATGAATTATTTGTTTTTCTATCGGTTTCGAAAGATTGCAAGAAACTTGATAAACTGAAACAAGAAAAACCTTAAAATCTACAAAATTGCTAAAATCGCAAGCTTTTTAAGCGAAAATATAAAATAATTTGTTTCTCCCGAAAAACAAAAAAATACCAAATGGAAAATTTATGGCAAGTAAACTATATTGGTGCCTATTATCCCTCAAAATTTTTGGGGGGAAAAAGGTGGGGTTTTTGAGAGAATTCTTTTTTCCTATTTTTAAAAAAATCGAAATAGCTTTAGCATTTTTTATTATTTTTCAATTTTCTTCATGGAATTCAAAAGAGTGAAAAAAATGTGACAAACTGGAATAAGAAAAACTATAATATTTCAAAAATTTCAAAAAGTTTTTAAAGTAAAACTAGATCATTTCGCGCGATACACGCGCTAATTATCTCATCTCTTTTTTTAATTTGGCATTTAATAATTATAAATCTTTAAAATTAAAGAAATAAAATAAAATTACAAACTTTAAAATTTGGAGATGAGTAAATTATGAAGTAATGGCATTACTAAAAAGCGATATTTAACAATTTCGAAATAATTAAACATTTTAAAACTGGAAAACTTTGGAAATTTTAGACTCGATTATGTTCTTGAATTCGTAATTCCAATTTTGTAGAATTAAAGATATTCAAATTCAAGAATTTAAATTTGAACATGATTTTTAAGTATGTTCTCCCCGTACAGTCAAACTTAAAATTAGTCAAACTTTATCTCGAATTATGAAATCAAGAAGAAGGAAAATGTTTTGTTAATTATAACGAATTTTAAAGAAGAAACTTAAGCATTTTACATAAACAAATAGTTTGAGTTATAACTGTTTATTTAAAAGTAATTATTTAAATATTTGTGTTTTTTCCTTCGCCTTAGACGAAGGAAAAAACACTCATGTTTAAACCTTTTTTTTGCAAAGATTATAATTTTTCTTTACATAAAGTGGTTCATTGAGATATGTAAATTTCTAGTCAGAGAAACAAATATCCAAATAACTATTTTTAATTAAACAATTATGACCCAAGCTACTTTTTTCTAAATTACCCTTGGGTTTTATTTTCAATATTCGTTAAAAATAACTTTGAAGGTTCATTTTCCTTGATATTATCGATCAACATAAAAATTTGATTAATTTTGAAGTTGACTGTACGGAGAGTACATCCTTAAATAATGTTTTCTCAAAATAGAAGCTTGTAAAGTCCAACTAATGTATTTTTAAGTCAGGAAGATTTCTAATTTAATTTCTTTTCAAATTTGACTTCTCCTAATTGTTCTCTCTTCAGAATTATTTTCGAAACAGATACTTTTTTAAGTTATATTTTTCATATTTTTTTAAATAACAAGTTTTATTTAATTTTATATTAAAATTATGAAACTTGATTACGCGTTTTTCATTTCGAATTATTTAATTTCCCAATTAGTCTTGTATTTTTTCACATTTGAAAAAAATGTAAGTAATTCGCACGTCAATTTAAAAAAATACGTTTCCCTTTATTTTTCACGTATAAAAACATTTAACTGGCAAGCTAATTCTGAACAGGTCACCCGCCGGCTCGCATGATTTCAAATGAATTCGGTCTTAAAAGAATTCAAGTGAATTCTAAAGAATTCAGAAACACACACCCGAATTCAATATTTGTTAACCCCTTGACCCCACTTTGAAAATTATGTCCTCTCAAAGTTGCAAATATAAAATTTAAAGACTCTTTTTTCCTCATACTTCATGGTCTGTCGCTTCGTTTCAGTTGGGGTTAAAGAACCGAACGTGACGCCTTTTCTGAATGGTGGTACTTACCACCAATTGTTCCCGTTTAATTACTCCTTACCTTTCCCCCTCCCTTTTCTCTGATGCCAACACCAGTTGGCCAGACGCCAGGGACAAAAAGAGCTGGATCATAATAGTTTGTTCTCGTTCAATAAGAACATGGCGAGACGACGATTTTTAATTACGGTGCGTTGTGCAAAAAGAACGAAGAGTAGAAGGCGATATAACGGGGTGAAATAGAAACACGTTATAACAAACTTTATTACAGGCAAGTATGGTAATAGTCCTTGGAATAACCATACATTTATGACTCCCTTCCCTTTTCCGTTCGCTAAGACGTTCAGGGTGTAAAAGCTCATTGGTGATGTTTTACGACGTCATATTAATCCGGAAACGCTTCTGGTAGTTTGACATACTATTATGCAGAAATCAATATCATGTACGACGATTCTGTTTCTTGGTGATCCTCAATAACATACTATCTCTTGGAAACACTCATCACCATACTATCAGCTCTGCATCGTACTATCCCAATTTTGACAAATTAACTGGAGAGCCAATTACGAAAAATAATTATTAATTAATTATGTAAGTTTATTTTGTTACTTTGAAGGAAGTTGAAATTACATTCGTGTCTAATTTTTTATTAATGAGTGCCAAAAATTTTTGATAATTTTTTCTCAAGGGGTTGGTCAGAAGCAATTTTTATGTACACATGAATTCAACGAATTCAAAGGAATTCAAGGTGAATTCAATAGAATCCAAAAGAATTCAACTAAATTCAGAAAAATTCCAAAAATTTCAAGCGAATTTAAAAAAATTCAAAAGAGTTCAAGAGAATTGAAACAAACTAAATGTAATTGAAATCATTCAACTTGAGGTAAATGAATCTGAATTCTAGGTAAATTCCAAATACTTCAAACGAGTTCAAGATAAATTCAAAATAATTTAAGGAAATTGAAAATATTTCAAGAAAATTCAAGAGAATTCAAGAAAATTAGAGTGAATTGGACAGATTTCAACAGAATTCGAAGGAAATAAAAAGAATTTAGAAGAATTCAAAGAATTCAAGGGAATTCAAAATAATTTAAAAAATCAATGAATTCAAAAGAGTTCAAGTGAATTCAGCGAACCTAATTATATTCAATTTCAGATCAATTGATTTGTATTGAAGGTAAATTGAAAATAATTCTAAAGAGTTCAAGGAGAATTCAAAATAATTTAAGAAAATTCACGAAACATCAGGAAAATTAAAAAATTATTCAAAAGAATTCAAGGTAACTTCAATAGATTTCAACGGAATTCAAAGGAAATCAAAAGAATTAAAGGTGAATGCAAAATATTTAAAAGTGAATGTAAGAGCATTCAAGGTGAATTCAAGGTGGAATTTAAAAGATCTAAACAGAATTTAAAAGAATTTCAACAGAATTCTTAACATTTAAAGTGATTTAAGTAAATGTATTTAATTAAATTGATTAAAGTAAATTTAGTATTTAGTAGAATTCAAAAGAGTTCAAGTGAATTTAAAAGAATTCAAGCGAACTGAAAAGAATTCAAGTTAATTCAAAATAATTTAGTAACAGGTGAATTCAGTAGTAGTCAACCCCTCATTTCTTCTATATAATATGTCAAAAATATAATAATATTAATTTATTGTACAAGCAGAACAATAATTCCTCTAAATTTCCAGAAATGAACAGATTCTGAAAGTCTGTTAGTTTTATTGAAAATTCGGTAAGATTTACCGAAAATATCTGTAAAAACAACAAGATTGAATATATTATCACCATTTTTTATGAATTTAGGTACAAATTTGTAAATTCACCAGATATTTATTCTGCGTATAAAATAAACTAAATTTTTTCGTGGGAATTAGAATCCAAAGTCAAAGACGATGGGGTGAAAAAAAATTAAATGAAAATTGCAATATATGTTTTATGGAAAATTTCTTTCATGTTTTTCGCATCGTTTATGAATATCTGAAGTGAACTTGAAACGAGATGAGAATGAAAGTGATTAATCTTCTTCATAATAATTATGTCCTTTTTGTGTAAAAAGTGACGGAGGTTGAATTAAAAACACCACTACAAACTTTGAAGCAGCATTCTTGAAATTGCTTTGCGTAACTTTAATCTTTGCGAGAATTACGTAAAATTTTCATTTGCGAACACAAAAGTTGTCAGTTTCAAAAGTTAATTCTGAGGAAGTTTTCTTACTGGAGCCAGGAAAAATTAGAGCTCGCAATTTAAAAAAAAATGTATTCTGAAAGGCAATATTTTTTTCAAAGTGACATAGCTTAAATTAAAAACAGGATTCTAGACTTTTAGAAAAATCTTGCAATTAATTTACAAAACTTTTCTGTGATAATTTAGATTGATATTTTATTTTGTAAAAATGTTTGAATTTTTTAAACTAATAACAAATAAAAATTATGCTTCTTTTCATGTGTAAAATATTAATTAACAATTTTTTAAATATTTCTAAACCTACACTAAGCATAAAATTTCATAGTCTTCTTTAAAACGTTATTAAGAATTTTATTTTGTCTTTTTTTCTCTGTACGAAATAGTTGATTCTTGACTACTTTTTATGACAAAACAATTCTATTTCTTCATATTAAAGAGGACACAATCTAGAATTTCTAAGAATGGAATTTCCGAACTCAATTTTTATTCGACATCTTTTTTCCTTTGTGGAAAATCCTATATTTTAGAAAACAAGAATAATTGATTAGGTGGAGATAAAGATAATTCGAAGAAACCATGAGCTATTTTTTGAAAGATAGGAATAGGTTTTGGGAAGAGTTAATAAAAGATATATATTTTTTTCTTCTATTTTGGTGCTTTTTCCTTATTTTCAAGTTGATGAACAAGCGAGTCAATTTTTCCTTATTTTCAAGTTGATAAACAAGCAAGTCAATCTCAAAAATGATAATAAAATCTTTATATTGATTTATGAAATGAATATTTTGAATCAATAAAATAGGCGTACACCTGTTTCTGAATTTTTTTAAATTCGCTTGAACTCTTTTTAATTCTACTAAAATTACTTTAAATCATCTGAATTCTGTTGAATTTTTTGAATTCTTTTTAAGTTTTTTAAATTTTACCTTGAATTCTTTTGCATTCACCTTGATATCTTTTGATTTCTTCTGAATTCCGCTGAAATCTATTGAATTTACCTTGTGTTGATGATCGATAATAAAAATATAGACCTCTTTAAATTTAAATGATTCAAGAAACATGAATATTAAAAAAAAACTGAATGTAATCCCTTAAAAAAAGATTTGAAATCTGTCATTTCTTGGTCAAACTTTGATTTGTCAACTCATCTTGACTAAATATTTCATCGATTAAAGTATTAGAGTCGTCATTTATGAAGGAGATTTAATTTCCATATAGAAATTCTTCGCACACTTCAACACCTTAAATTCTTCTGAATTTTGCAAATTTTTTGAATTCTCTTGAATTATTTTAAATTCTCTTGACCTCTTTTGAATTTTCTAAAATTATTTTAAATTTACCTTAAACTCTTTAGAATTATTTTGAATTTACCTTCAATACAAATAAATTTGTTTTAAATTAAATAAAATTATTTTCGCTGAATTCACTTGAACTCTTTTGAATTCTTTAATTTTTTAAAATATATTGAAATTCCTTGGATTTTTTTTAGCACACCTTGAATTCTTTGAATTCTTCTGAATTTACTTGAATTCTTTCGAATTTACTTTAATTCTTCTGAATTCACTTCAATTCTCCTAAATTCACTAGAATTCTTCTGAATTCACTTGAATTCTTTTGATTTCCTTTTTATTCCGTTAAAATCTGTCTTATTCACTTTAAATTTTTTAAATTCTCTTGAGTTTTTTTTAAATGTTTTTAATTTCTTTAAATTATTTTGAATTTAACTTGAACTCGTTTGAATTATTTTGAATTTACCTCAAATTCAGATCCATTTATCTCAAGTTGAATGATTTTAGTTGAATTCAGTTTGCTTCAATTAATTTGAACTGTTTTAAATTCTTTTAAGTTCTCTTGAAATTTTTGGAATTCTTCTTAATTTACTTTAATTCTTTTTGATTCGTTTGAATTCACCTCAAATTCCTTTGAATTCGTTGAATTCTAGAATTCAGGTGTACGTAAAAATTGCTACTGGCCAACCCCTTCTACACAAAAATTCAAGTAATTATTTTTGAATAAACAATTTAAAACTAGCGTAATTGTATAAATTATCGAGTATTTTGAAATACCTGAAGTTGTCTGAATAAAAATTTATCCCTCTAAAAAATTACCTGAAACACTTTTTATCCTTAGTTTTCTCTGTGAAGTAGGAACCATTTTTCAAGTAAACAGTGGATTTTTTAATCTTTTTTTCTTTAAATATCATTAAGGAATCAGTCTGGGTTTATCGTACATATTCAATTTTAAGATCTTGCATTCGCTTGAGAACAAATTATTAAATTTTTCCACAATTTTTGGTCACCCTTTATTAATAACTTTAAGAAATATCATTTTTGGGCCCATTTAGATGGCCGTTATTTTGTGATTTTCTAAAATTTTGAGTTTTTTGACTATGAAGATATTTTAAACATTCTATGCAAATTTTTTTTCTTGAAGATAGAGTGATTCGAATAAAAATTGAAAAAGTTATGCAAATTTTTCGTTTTTGCGTGCTTTCTCTTATGTAAATCCCATAGGAAATTCCAAGGCCCATGTTTGGTGGGTAAATATTAACCGATGTGGATAGAATTTGGTGTACTTTATTTTTTTGGGCATGCGAACAAATTCCGATAGTGGGAGAAAACGAATTTTTAAAAAAAATTACTCTATAAATAAGGACGACCCTGCACGGAAAAAATAAATCAGTGAAATTTTAACAGACTGTGTCTACCACTTTAGGATAGGTCCGAAAGTTATTGAAACATTGGAATCAAGAAAATCTATAATACCGTGAATCATTTATTAAAAAATGAAGAGCAATTATAATATTTCTAAAATATTGTAAACGACAATATGAAGGCAGAGGAATAGAGCCTATCACGAATTAAAGTTTCGCAGTCAGTTAACGAATCTCTTGTTGACTGTCAACGAAACTTTCGCAGACTGTGTAGGAAAGTTTCAAAAAAATTGTTTTAAATTACTTTTAATATTATTATCCTAATTAATTTATGTCGTCTCGCATCCCTAGCCTCTGGGTCATCGTGGATCATGTGGTATTGAATGGAAAAGTTTTGCCCATGTTCCACCTCTGAAAAATGCAGGACCGAGTGAGAAATATTTATGTCCCATTTCTTTGATAATTTTTCTGTTTCACAAAGTAATGTTAGGTGGATTATCAAATTTGAGATTTTCAATTTTTGAATTGATTTTATATGAAATAAAATATAATTATGAAAAAT
>JBAGKK010025822.1:0-29843 GCA_037177015.1 Euceroptres primus | reverse complement strand
TATAATTCCGGAATCACAATGGTTTAGCAGTGGAAAATAATAAAAATAAATAAATAATAAAATAAAAACAAATAAAATAATTTCAGGGAAAATAGGTGATATCTCTTTCAAGAAAGAGATTAAAGATAAAAAGAAGGAAAGTTTTTTCCTTTTAAAAATACGATTTTTATTTCGTATTTTAAAAATACGAAATTGTCCAGAATTTAAAGAAAATCGACAGAAATCTTAGATTACTGTCTAAAATCTAATAAAACACTCCTCAAATTTCTAAACTTTCGGAATCTTTGGAATGCTTTTGAATTTTCGAAAAACCTTCATGACTTCTAGAGTTTTCAACAAACTTTTAAAATCTTTTAGAATACATATTTTTATTTTCCATAAACCACTTGTGGATTCATTAAATCTTTCGAAATCCCAAAAAATTCTTTACAATCTAGATTTTTGAGTGTTTTAGAATCTTTCAGAGAGACTTCCTGATTCTGCCAAAAATCTTCCATAATATTCTAAAATCTAGTCCCTTCCAGACATCTTTTTAAAGACTTTCAAAAAGGCTGCAGAATTTTAGGAAGATTTTGAAAACTGTCTAGAAGATTATTAGATCTTTAATTATTAGACAGATAGATTATTAGAGTTTTTTCTGTAGACATGAAAGAGTTCTAAATGATTTTGCAAAATTCTAGAAATTCTAATGCTCTTCAGAATAATGTGCTTAAAGTTCTAAACGTATTCAAGTGAATGAAATTTGTGGTTTTATTTCATTTCAAAAATCAAATTTCTTCTACAATATTGATTTATTAATATAGAAACTAGTGTAATGATAAAGAAGGTCATGATATACCTTTTTATTTTGTAGATTAAACGAAATTTCAAGATAAAATTGATTTTAGAAAAAAAAGTTTGTTCATTTGAACGTTTAAAACTTTAGGTACATTTCAGAATACTCTTGAGGAGTCTATAGAAGATATTAAACGATTCTAGAAGATTTTAGAACATTCTCGTATATTTTGTAGAATATTAAAGAATTTTTAAGAATTTGTGAAGATTGTAAAAGATTATTTTATGAGAATTCAGAAAATTCTAAAGGTTTTTGGAAGAATCCAGAAGAATCTAAAATCTAAATGATTGTAGATTTTAAAACAGTCTAGAATATTTTGGAGAATTTTTTCAGATTTCAGATAAATTTGGAAGATTCGAAAGAATTTGAGAGAATTTCGGTAATCTTTTGTAGGCTTTGGAGAATTCTAAAAGATTCTGTAGAAAATTGTAGAAGGTTACGGAAGTATTCAGAAAATTTTAGAAGATTCTGGAAAAGTCTAGTGCCTATATATTGTAGAATATTGAACAATTTTGGGATATTATTTTAAAATATTATAGTAGGAAAACCCAGAAGATTCTAGAACAAAGAGAATTTTCGGGTGTCTAGCGATCAGGCCATTTAAAATCCCGAGTTTTTCCCGGTTTTTTCTCGATTTTTTCCCGGTCAATTTTTTGTTCTCCGATCAAGTTAAAAATGTGTTTTTGTGATTTTTAAAAGTGAACGTACACATAGAAATGGGAATTTTAACATAATATATCATATACAAAATTTATATCGTAAGGAAAATAGTTATTTATTCACTCGTGCCAAACTTATCTTTAATCACAGACAGAAGTGATAAATTTTAATCGAAAGTACATATTTTAAAACTTTCGTAATACGTAAAATAAACATTTTTTAACATAATCACAAGTAAATGCTTAAATCTTATTAAAATCTGAAGAATAAAAAAATAAAATATAAGTATAATCCCGATCCTAAATAAAATTCCCGGGTTTTTACCAGTAAAATAAAATTTCCGGAGTTTTCCCGGTAAAATAAAATTCCCAGGTTTTTCCCAGTTTCCCGGTCCGCAAGACAACCCTGATTTTTAAGGATTTTAAATCAGTTTTAAAGATTCTGGAGGATTTTAAGAGATTTTAGGAGACTTTCATTAGATTTTGAAAATTTGGAAATCATAGGAAATTGAAGAAAACATTAAAAGAGTTTTTGAAAGTCACAAGTTTCTATTTCTTATAATTCTTGGAAAATTATTGGTAAATTTGAATATAAAAAGGAGAAAAAGGGGGAAAAAGGAATGAAACTCTTAAAAAAGTGATTTTAGGAGATTTGGAGAATAATAGGGAAAAAAGGAGAATTAGGGGATTGACTGTGATCCCTGATTTTTCAATATTATAATTATATAATTATAATAATTGATAAATTACAATTATAACTTATTGACATATAATTATAATTTGTTGGATCAAAAAAAATTCCCTAACTCTTTGAAGGTTTTGTCTAACTTTCCCTGACCATTTTTAAATTCCCTGACTTTTAAAAATTCTCTGAAGACCTGTAGCAACCCTGTCATTCAAAGAAAACTAATTTAAATGTAGAGAGATAAGAATTCCAGGACTATGAGTGAAATTCAGAGACTTTCCAGGTTTTTCTAGGTAAAAAAAATTCAAGGACTTTTTCAGGTTTTCAAGGATTTCCAAGACGCTAGACACCTTGAGATTTACTAAGATTATTTTCCCTTGAAAAAAAGCGAAGGTATGTAATTATCGAAATTCATTCATCTTGGATTTACTAATCCACTCTGGGGGCAGTGATTCGGAAAAAAACGGGGGGATTGAAGATGAATAACCGGACATAATGAAGAATAAAACTCACGAGTAGGACGTTAAACTGAAAAGTCTTTTAAAAAATGATCTCTCGGTCGAGCGGACCACCTAGGTAGCAAAGAAACGTAACCCACTCGGTTGCCGAAGCGGGCTATCGTTGCGACTCACTTACGAATTACCTGAACGCCCAAAGAAATTGACGTGGCAAAGATTAATTAAAGAAATTTCTTTATTTCTGCGCTCCAACTTCCCTTGCCCTCGTTCGGCCTAACCTTCGCCGCAACCGAAGCTCATCCGAAGACAAATCGGTGAGATTTGCATTTTTAAACAACATAAATTAAACGACTGGACTGGGATCGCTCGTGCAAACGAAAAACTCAAGGTGAGTCCCTAGTGTTCCTCAACCATTCAATGACGGACGTATGCCACAAAGAGAAATGGAATTTTTGCTGGTTTATGCCCTGAACTTTTATTAAAAAAGGTGATACGTTTTCAGCCAATTTTTTACGCTTTCGACAATTCGAAATTTAATCATATCTGTTTGTAGGACATTTTTGAATTGATGCGAGAAATTTCATATATAATTCAAATTTCTGTCACGAACTAATTATGTATACATTGACGTACTTCTTTATATGTTACATTAGTTCTATGGCTATTAATTACAAATTTGATGTTACTTTATGCAATATGAATAATTACAATAATTAATTTTGGTAATAAAATATGATAATCATGGTAATACCTCGTAGACTATTAGCTTCGTTACTAAAATATTGACAGAAATTTGCATTTGTATTCATGAGTGAAATGTTGGGCTGTAATTAACGAAATAAACAGTAACGGCTAATTATTAATTATATTTTTTGGGAGCCTGAGACTCTTTTTAACGATGCCTGATCAATATAGTCATGTGCTTGCAAGCACAAATACAAGTAAATCAAATTCTAACAGAGCACACATGCATTATAGAATAGAAAACAGACCAAGAAACCAAAGCAGCAGAGAATTCCGAATATCTTTTAGCAACAAGGAAAGACATTCACTACTCCTTTTACGTGGTTTTCAACCTTCCTATATCCTCTCAAGTTCGGATTTTGTAGTAGCAAGCTTCTCAGAGCACAGAGAAGCACTTACCGACAAAATGGACAGTTGTTCCACAAAATACCTTGGTTTTACTTGCCGAAGAATCAAAACGATGTCGACGATTTAATATTTTGTCATGTAATGACAATAAGATCTTGAATGAGTTTACTTTCGTTAAATAATCTCTTTAATTTCGAATATTCTAAGGAACTTCACAGGGTAAAGAGATGAAAATCATCCACAAGTCCACTTGAATGAAAATGCCATTAAGTCTTTTTTTTATCCTACTCTGGTCAAGTTTGTCAACTGCTGGTGGGGGGACAGGCGTGATTTCATTGATGGACGGTTTTTTTGATCCTCTGGAAGCTTTTCGGAGTATGCGCTCAAGTTTTTTTCTTTCTTTTTACCACGGGGGCGATGAAACAGTGCTGCCAATTAATAATACGACAAGAACGCGTCTCACGGCAGTCGCAACGTGATCGAAGGGAGAGACTTTTTTTTGGACACGCGGGGTTAGAGTTCCTGCTCGCAAAAGAGGACAGATACAAATGAAATACACGGGATTCCGTGGCCATTAATGCGACCAATGATAAATCGCAGGCAATACTTTAAACGATGACTGGCGTGGCTACGTTCTTGTTCGTATTTTTGCCAAGAGCCAGCAGCCGGTCGGGACCTCCTACTTCTCGTGTTCCTCCCACCCCCTTGTCGCAACATCCGAGTACATATAAGCACGCACTAATTCCATCCTTATATACTGGACCAAGCCGCAGGGGCACGCTGTGTTTCGTGTGGTACCCCGCGACTGACTCGTGCTTTGATTTATGATTTTACAATGACGGATAAGCACTCGACTCTGAGCTTTTAAACTTGAACGTACCCACTCAAAACCTTACGATCAATGCGCGAATCACCAACCTTCGGATTAATATTCTTTTTTTTTGTGTGCAAGACAACAAAATGTATATTGTACAATCGTATTTCTGCTAATCAGAAATACAAAATTTAGAAATTCCGCGGAAATCTTTCATACAGAAAACGATATTTTTAAACAGAGCTCAGTGAAGTTCGCAACGTTTACAAAAAAAATTTTTTTTAAACACCAAGCCTAAAACATTATTGCTGATAATGGTTCTCTTTGATATCCGAAGATACCTAAAAAAGCTTCATCTTCCTAGTATAAAAGGATAACTCCTCAAATCAACCCCTAAGATTTCAGAAATTCACGAGAAATATCCTAACCTCGGGTCTAAAATTTTATTGCCGTAAATCGTTCCATTTCATGTTCGAAGATATCGCAAAAATTTTTATTCCTCTGGCACAAAAGGATCGCATCCCAAATCAACATCTAAAACTTTAAAAATTCAAGACAAATACCCTAACTTCGAGACCTGAAATTTTATTACTGATAATGGTTCCATTTCATGTCCCAAGACACAGAAAAAAGGTTCACCCCCCTGGCACAAAAGGATCACCTCGCAAATCAAGCCCTATGTCTAAAAAATTTTTAAAAGAAATTCGCCAAAAATACCCTAACTGCAAGACCTAAAATTTTATTCATCTTCCAGTAGTACTTGACGACAAAAGTCCCCTGAAAAAATTTCATCCCCTAAACACTTCCAGATCATACCCCAATTCAACCACTTAGACAAAACATTCAGGAAAAATATTCTAAACTCGAGACCTAAAATTTTATTGATGATTTATTGTGTTAAAAATAAGAAAGATTCTGAAAAAATTGAGAATTTATTAAACGTAGTTTACTTAATCAAATATAAGGATTGTAATAAGATCTATATCGGTGAAACAGGTAGGAGGTTAAAAACAAGAATAGCTGAGCATAAAAGAGATTGCAGAATTGGCAATTTAAACACAGGTTTATCACAACACTCGTGAAATTCCGATCATTTTTTTTATTTTAAATTTGAAAATATACAGATTTTAGCTCGAGAAAACAACAGGTATAAAAGAAGAATTCTAGAATCAATTTTCATAAATAAATATAAGAAATTTTCTATTAATTTAAAAACAGAAATACTTAATATAAATCAATGTTACCATAGTTCATAGTATAATAAATTAAATTTTCAATTCTTTAAGCCTTGGCGCGCTATTTTCTCTGTGGTTGTATTTTTAGCCTTCTATATATTTTGTACTATTTCTTCCAACATAACCTAAGAACTGTTTTCCTGTCACTATTATCTGTTGGTCCGTCGCTAATTACTATACGTGCGTTTCTTCGCTTTTAAAATGTAACGTTTCATTTTTTGGAAACCTCCATAATTTTTATGAGGTTTCCCGCTCCAAAACTGTTCCTTCAAGGTAAATAATAAAATTATGATGAAATTAATAATTTATAATTAAATTACAATTAATTTTTGACCGAATCCATTTCAAATCAGGTAGGCAGTGCAACTTCAAATCGCAGAATAAGTCGCCGATGAAATATGTTACTTTTCAAAGAAAATAAGGTGACACGTATTTTTCCATTTTGAAAAGAAAAATTTTCACTAAGTTAGGAGTAACTGAATTTTTGAGGCTCTTTTTTTTAAAAAAACAACTTTGTTTTCAAAACTTGTGTGACTTTGAACCTAATTCAAATGTTTAGGTTTCCTTTCTAGCTTCTAGTAGAGTTTGTGGTCTTCTTTCAAAATCCACAAGGAAATTTTAAAAATATTGAAAATTAACAAAATGGCGACCGTTTTTCTAAAAATATTCAAATTCGATTTTCTCAAAAGCGCCACTTTTTTTCTTTGCTCAAATTTTTTTACTGAATTGGTATTCATATGAGGAAGAAATCATGTAACTTTAATAAGAGCTAAATCACTTTTGTAGTCAGGAGAATTGTTTCTCAAAAAAATTTTTTTTTAAGTTTTCGTGAAATTCACACGTCCTCTAGGAAATACTTTATAGGATAATTTAGATGAATTTAGGCTATTTTTTAGATAAAATTACTGATTATTTCTTCATAGGAAAGAATCTAAAAAAATATGTTAATGCAAAGAGTAGACATCAAAATAAATTATTTTCACTCAGCGGCGTCCGGCAGAATTAAAATTTAAAAAAAGACGCACGAGGAGGGTTTTTAAATTTCAAATGTTTAAAATATTACTTGTAATGGTGCACAACTTTGTTAGAATAATATTTTTAAATTCTATGAAATTTAAAAATATTAAAACCTAATGTTTACATTTTCATTTTTTTAATCGAAAAAATCTTAACTGAATGATTAGCATTACAAAATAACAATTAAACAATTTACTTTTTGTATTTTTACAACAATTTATATTTATAATTTTTTTTCTCTTCATTTACAACAAAATTATTCCAGTAAATATGTATTGCAAAACCTCGTGAAATTTTCTCAGAATTTTAAAATGAAAAGCTTAGGAATTATTTCAAAAAATAAACTTTTTTCTAATATCAATAAACGGTCGATAGTCTCTAAAAAGTTAATAATGAATTATTTATATTTGTATAATTATTTATAGTAATTATTAATTATTATATTATTAATTAACTATAATTAATTTTGCTTTGAAAATAAAAAATGTAGATGTGCTTTTTTACAAGGATGGGCGGTTGAAAGTTACCCTTGAATCCTGGTGAAGAAACTTAACATGTACATGTGCTATTTGATATCAAGAAATCAGCCTGCAGAAAAACCGAGATCCTTATGAAAAAAACACATCTGCGCAAATGTGTTTTTTTTTTTATCAGGATCTGAGGGCTCAGACCTGTCCTAAATCTTGGAATTCGTGAAGATATGCTACACTTTTATGTAGATGTATTGTTTCTTCATCAGGAATTCTCGAAAATCGCTGTTAGTTTGCTAATCGAGACCTAATTATCTCGAGATTTAATTACAATTTTTAATAATGATTACCAGAGTTGAAGTCGTCTTTTCACAACAAATCCAACGATATAAAAACTCATTTTTGATCAAAATGCAGTTGTGCAGGTTCTTCATCAGGACGGCAGAATTGGATCACCCCGTTTTTCATCCCTAAAACTTCAAAAATTCACAAAAAATTCGTCAAAAATACTTTAATTAGGGGGGTTTGGCTTTTATGATATATTGAAAGCCTACATTTTTCGCATATTTTTTTCAAAATTTTAAGTTTTTGAGGATGAAAAACAGGGTCCTCCTGTTGTGTTAAGACACTGAAAAAAATGGTTAATAGTTGGGACAACTACTTTCGTTTGTAACATATACCTATACTTCTTTATTAGTTTAGACAACTATTTTATTAGTATGCGTAACTATGTTCAGTTTGTTGCAACAACAATTTTAATAGTTACATCAACTAGTAAAAGTTTATAAATACTACAGTAGTTTGTCCAACTACTAAAGTAATTGCCCCAACAACTCATTTTGTTCAGTGGAGGATAAAACTTTTTTTCTTGAATTTAAAAAATTTTAGGGGTTGAAAACGGAGTGATTCTGTTGTGCTAGCAGGATGAAATTTTGTTTTGTATCTTCGGGTATAAAATGAAACCATTATCAACAATAAAATTTTAGGTCTTGAGGTTAGAGTATTTTTCGTAATTTTGTTGTCTTAGGGGTTGATTTAGGGGGTGATCCTGTAGTGCTAAGGGGATGAAGCTTTTTGGGGTATCTTCGGACATGAAATGGAACGACTTTCGGCAATGAAATTTTAGGTCTCGAGATCAGGGTATTTTTCGTGAATTTTCCCAGTTTTAGGGGTTGATTTCGGATGGGTTCCTTTTATACTAGAGGGATGAAACTTTTTTGGATATCTTCGGACATCGAATGGAACCATTATCAGAAATATTATTTCAGCTCTCGTGCGTTGTAAGAAAACATTTTTTCTTGCATTTTTTTGTAATCTTTGTGAACTTCAGTGAGCTTTTAAGTAGTTAATGTGCAGGCATCTGAAGATTTTGATGATTCTGTTCGGTGAACGGAACGGGACCGAAGTTGCCGAAATGGGACGGGTCTAAAAGCAGCAAGTGAAGAGAAATTGGGCGGAGAGTGTGAGACAAGAAGCAAGTGTGAAAGGCACGACCTGGAAGCGAAGGTCTTCCCAATTCCAGGAGTCAATACACGTGGATATTGCAGCCATTTGAAGCCCCAACCTCCCAACACGGGAAAGAGACAGGCTCGTTCGGCCGAAGGATGGAGGTACTCGTGGAGGGAGCGTTAGTGTCACATCCAATAAAATTGCCTCCACTCTTCCACGAGCCACCCTCACGAATAAAATACACCATCGGTCTACTTTTGTTCGAGTGTGAAATAAGACACTGGAAAAAGGACTATTCAACGCCAAGAACGAATAACTTAACCCTGTAATACATGTCAGATTCAGGAATTAGTTTAGAAATTAGAAACGAATTAGTTTTTCATGCTTTTGAAAAAAATCCCGAATAATTAAGAATAGTGAGACTAATAACCAACACAAACAATACTATCTAATGGGTTATGTTCCTTCTCTAAGGAAAATAGTCTAAATAATCATTATTCGTGCAACTGGTAAATCAGCTGACAAAGTTACTCCTACAGACCAATCCGTCTTTCATCAGCACTTTTAAAAGTTTTTGAAAGACTGTTACTTTCTAGACTAGGAATCATCATCACAGAAGAAAAATTAATTCAGATCACCAATCTGTTTTTCGACAAGAACATGCCACAGTTGAACACTTTACCGAATGGTTAATAAAATAGAAGATGGTTCAAGCTCCGGGGACAGAATACAACTTACAGGAAAAAAAACGTGAAAGACCGCTTTGATGTTGGATTTAGCAAACGCCTTATCGATACACAAACTTTGGATAACTATATTCCATTTCAAGTTTAGAGATTCGAGGCTGAAAAATTCTTCTTTGGTCTTAATAATCCCATACAAGCTTTAGATAACTATCTTCCATATCAAGTTTAGAGATTCGAGGCTGAAAAATTCTTCTTTGGTCCTAATAATCCCATATAAATTCAAAACCATTGAATTTTTTATTCAAACACTGAAACTTGTTGATAAAGATAGATTCTTGATAAATGCACTAACAAACCAAGATTTAATTGATAAACGTCTAAATTACTTCAATTTCATTGATTTTGAAGCATCTTTGAAAGGGAGTCCGTCTTGAAGTGAACAAGCTGAATTCGTGAAGGACTGCTTAATCTTAATATGACAAAGACCCCTTGTCTGCTCTTACTCCTGTTACGAGTTCTCTCCTACTGTCGAAAATTGTTCCTTGTACCCTAGCCCCTAAGTCGCTGACATTACTAGTAGTTTGGAAGCACATTGACAACTACTTCATTTATAGAATTGAAGGAGTTCTCTTGTGCGTTGAACTTGAACAGCTTCACGATTCAAGTGCTTAAGGGAAACTCGTTTGCTTCCAGATCAAAAGCAACATTTACTCTCAACCAGGAAGACGTCTTTCCTCCAATAAATGCCGAAAATTGAAAAAAGTCTACAACTTGATTTAGCCAAAGCCAAGGAGACGATTTTCTTTTTCCCTGTTGTTGTTGAAATGCAGTTTTTCAGAATATTAAATTTCAACACATCCGAAGAGGAAAATTTCATTCTCATTCAAGATAGTTTCAAGGTTGAACGTATTTAATTTGAAAAAGTTTAAATCTTGATTTAGCCAAAGCCAAGGAAGCGATTTTCTTTTTCTGTCGTTCTTGAATAGAGCTGTGCAGTAGGATGATCCTTATTCACCTGGAAATTTTTTTTTTAGAATTCCTTTACTCCACTCGCGAATATTGTTCGAGTGCCCAAAAAAGAAAGTACTCCAAATTTTAGCCAAATCGGTTAATATTTACCCATGGGCCAAGAGCCTTGAAGTTTCCCATGTAATTTACATGGGAGAGACATACACTGTTAGAAATATACTAATTTGTAGTAAATTATGTAGTACTAGTAAAATATGTAGTAGTAATTGTAGTAAATTGTAGTAAAATGTACTAAAAAATAGAAAATAGTAATTTTTATATGCAGGATGTATATTAAATTTCAAACACTTTAGTGTATGAAATTGAAATTAATATACATAAGTGTATCTTAAAATTAAAATGTATATGAAATTTAAGATACATGTATCTTAAATTAAAAATATAAAGATACATGTTCACATAATTCCATTTTACATGAATTATAAATCATTCTAGCAATAAATTTAAATTATAATTATTAAAGCAAGATATTTTTATCTAGTTAAATACAATAAATTATAAAATAAATACAATATGTATTTATGTAAATGTAATGTAAATACAACTTAAGCTGAATTTAATTTATAGAAGTATAATTAAATTGAATATTTTATGTTCCTAACCTAAAAGTACTACACGCGTAATAAAATTCTTGTATTTAGAGATACTTTGGAAGAAGTTACCCCTATAAGTCACTACTTTATTATAAACTACAGATAAATATAAAAATTATGGACAAACATTTTGATTTATAACATTTTTGTAAGATTTAAGAAATAAAAAAAACTTTATGGATTGGCGCAATCTGTATTGCCGATTCGCTGGTGGGCTGTATATTAAATTTGAGATACACATGTATCTTAAATTTCAATAGCCGTGCTGCATATTTTCTTCACATATTTGTATCTTAAATCTGTTACAAATTTTTCTAACAGTGTAGCAAAAACGAAAAATCTGCATAATATCGACCTTTTTCATTAAAATCAAACATCCACCTAGGGTCGTTATCTGCATGCGATGCAGGAAACATCGCAAAAAGCGATGAAATTTGAGAAATTACAGAATTGCGATCCCCCTAAATGGACCAAAAAATGATGTTTTCTACCGTAATTAATAAAGGATGACCCAAAAATGTGCAAAAATTTAATAATTTATTCGAAAGTGAATTCGAATGAATTTTGAAATTGAATCGTAATTCAATTTGAAATTCAAAATGAAAATTTTGAAAAAATTCAAAATGGCGGGCAATATAATTGTAAAAATACAGCTCATTTCTGCAGTTTTTAACGAAATACTTTTAAACTTCACGAAAACAAAATAAGTACTTGGCTTCAGAAACATCATGATAATTCTCAAAATCTATAGTTTTTGAAAAACTCAAAATGGCTGCCAATCAAAAACTTAAAAATAGCTCATTTCTACAATAAATCTAAATAATTTTTCCCAGTTTTTCCTGATTTCCCGGTCCGCTAGACACCCTGGCAACAGATTTAGGGCTTTTTATGGACGGGGATTTATGGCTTTTTATTTAGGGCTTATTTTATGTACGAATAATAGATGAATGTTTGATTTTAATAAAAAATGGCGATATTATGTAGATTTTTCGTTTTTGCTATATTTTTCCCATGCAAATTGCATGGGAAACTTCGAGAGCCATGGCCCATTTCGAGTGACTTCAGGAGATTTCAAGTGACTTCAGGAGATTTCAAATCACTTCAGGAGATTTCAAGTCACTTCAGGAGATTTCAAGTCACTTCAGGAGATTTCAAGTGACTTCAGGAGATTTCAAGTGACTTCAGGAGATTTCAAATGACTTCAGGAGAATTCAAGTGACTTCAAATCAATTCAGGTGATTTTAAGTGATTTCACGTGACTTCAGGTGAATTCACGTGACTTTATGTAAATTCAAATGACTTCAAATATTTCAGAAGATTTCAAGAGGATTCAAGCGACTTCAAATGAATTCAAGTGACTTCATGTGAATTTAAATGACTTCAGATGTTTCAGGAGATTTCAAGTGACTTCCGGAGAATTCAAGTGATTTCAAATGAATTCAGATGATTTCAAGTGACTTCATGTGACTTCGTGTGAATTCAAATGACTTCAGGTATTTCAGGAGATTTCAAGTATCTTCAAATGAATTCAAGTGAATTCAAGTGACTTCAGATATTTTAGAAGACTTCAGATAATTCAGGAGACTTCATTACAAGTGTACACCTAGCTTCACGAGTTGTCAACCCCTCGTTAACCGATTTCGCTCAAATTTGGATTACTTTCTTTTCCTAGGCATTCGAATAATATTCGCGAGTGGGAGTAAAGGAATTCCCCCACCCCCCAAAAAAATAAGGACCACTCTACTGTGCAGTCGTTAGTTCGAATTTTCACTGCAAATTGGTACCTTTTCGGTCACGCTTAGAACATTAGATTTTTCGAAATTGAGTTTAATTCAAGTCACTTAGAATCTAGGATTTCTGGAAATCAAAATTATTCAGTTGGTTTTGAAATTAAATCCATCTGAAAGACAATTAGAATATTTAAAAAATTCGATTTGCGATCTGCGTTATTTAAAACGTACTTAATTTCAAATCCAACATAATAATTTTAATTTTGAGAAATTCTACAATCGAAGTGATGTAAGTTTCTTAGATTCCTTCTTGAATTAAACTCAATTTCGAAAAATCCAATGTTCTAAGCGTGGCCGAGGAGGTACCAATTTGCAGTGGAAATTCAAACTCAGCTCTATTTTTGAAATGCAGTTTTTCAGAATTTCAAATTTCGGCACATTTATCCCAGGAGAGAAGTTCATTCATTCAAGTTAGTTTCAAGGTTGAACGAATTTAATTTGAAAAAGGGTAGCGCCATGCCTCCCGCGATGTGCAATAAAACCAATTGTTTTATAGACCATCGGCATTTGTAGTAGTAAAGGGTCGCTAGAAAGTCGTCCGAAGTTAGATTCGTGAGCGGCGGGACGCGTGTCACGGACGAAGAGAAGATGCAATCAGGCATGTAAAACAGGGTTGCTTGTAACGTACGCGTCCTCTCTCGCGCCTATTGAGAATCGCAGAGAGTCACGAACCAAGGTGAGAGAGCGAGGGTCGAGGACCGTGGCCATGGCGGTGGCACGGTGGGTCGCTTTTTGTTACCAACTGTACAGTCCGTCTGATTTCAATCTGACCGTTCGTGTTTCAAGCTTGTGGTTCAACGCAGGGTTGAATGGATCACCGCTCCACTCAAACCAAGAGGGATATTAAGGGCAAGGGGTGCCACCGCGACGGCCACACGGTCACATTTGCCTTACATTTATACCAACTGCTTGCGCATTGCACTATAGGTGCATTGGAATAGAATAATAGATTACACGACATCGGCGCCACCTTCAGGAACGATTGCTTGCTTGTTAATGTCCGGCATTTCCGCTCTATAAAGTAATCACTTGTGCTATGCTACTACCCAAGCACCCGAAACTTTTACACGGCACGCAGTGCACGCCACTTTATCGGAAGTGCAATCAAGCTGCAACAATAAACGACGCGGGGATGGTAAAGCATTGTAGTCTTGCTCGCGATAAAGTAATCAGGATTCTTCTTACAGATTCGCTCATCCTATTGCTTCCAGCACGAGAGCTGTAACTGACCAACCTCGATAGATAGTCCCTCGGCACGAGAAGACTCTTGATTATAACCTTTTCAACATGGAAGATTTATTCTTAATAAAAGATGAGGCCACTTCTTTCAAAAGCTGTGGCCAATGTTCATATTGAAATGAGGCTTTAGGGAGAAAAATGGATAGTTGATTGTAATATATAACAAATATATAACAAATAATTTGTTTAATCAATTATGTTTCTTAAATTCCATTAATTATTAATGCGAAAAGTGGACAAAAAGTTGAATATTTCCAGGAAAACCCGCAACTTTCTAGCATTATTCAAAGAGAATATTATAAAACATAATAATAAATTGTTTAAACAATTATGTTTGTCTGCTTGAAATAATTATTACCTTACTCTAATTGAAAGGTGAACAAAAAGTGAAAATTTTTAGAAAAAACCGCGCATGGAATTTTCATACTAAAGAGAATTTTTTTGGTTTGTATGTTTCAGACTCTTTTTAAGGATGCTGGCTAGCCCACCATTTTGGGCGGAGCCTCTGCGCGTGATCGCTATATATATACACAAATAGGGGTTAAAAATGACTTCAAAAAATTTTTTCTACTGTTTTAGGTGTACCTTTTGCTGTGACAAAAGTTGTTTAACTAATAATAAATAATTTCTTTGTAAAAAAAAAACATTCGAAAATCACCTCATCCATACCAGATTCCCCCCTTAAAAAATGGTTCTTGTTGATCATTTATTATTTGTTCATAACAAAAAAAGTCAAAGTAAAACTGAAGATTTAAGAAAAAAAGAACAACTTTCTAGCATTACTCTAAGAGAAAATAGTTATAGACAATAATCAATTGTTTAAATAATTTTTTGCTAACTTGTACTAATTATTACCTCACTAAGTGAAAAGTGGACAAAAAGTTAAAAATTTCAGAAATAACCGCAACTATCTAGCAATACTATAGGAGAATATATCTATAAATAATAATTTGTTTAAACAATTATGTTTGCTAAACTTCATTAATTATTAACTCACTCTAAGCGAAAAATGGACAAAAAGTTGAATATTTCAGAAAAAACCGCAACTTTCTAGTATTATTCACAGAAAATATTATTTAAAATAAAAATAAATTGTTTAAACAATTATACTTGTTAACTTGAAATAATTATTACCTCATTCTAATTGAAAAGTGAACAAAAAGTCGAAAATTTTAGAGAAAACCGCAACTTTCTAGCATTATTCTAAGAGAATATTGTTATAAATAATAATAAATTGTTTAAGGTACAAAAAATAATACATGTTTATGATGCTTAAAACAACGACATCATTCGGACCACTTTTATTATTGTTAAAATCTCAACGTTACGAAATCTTATTAATTTCCTCTTAAGCGAACATCTAATTAAGTTAAAGTCATGTACACATGAAAAAGAAGTTGTCGGACTTGCATTCTTGTTAAAACTGTAAAAGTAGAATTAATGGTGATTAATATGATAATGTGTAATATTTTTTAATTTAAAATTGAAGTAAAACAAAGAAACAAAAAACGTGAGAGCGAGAACAAACACGCTCGGCTCTCAATCATATTTTAACCATATCATCGATTAAAGCATATATATAATTTCTTTGTTAATGTTGAAAAAACTTATAACATCGTGTGAGCGTAGCGTGTTTGCTCTCGCTCTCACGTTTTTTGTTTCTTTGTTGTGTTACTTCAATTTTAAATTTCAAAATTTTAAACTTCATATTAATCACCATTAATCTTTAGAGGACAGAAAATTTTGGTTCAAATCGAGTTTTCATTTGACCAAAAATTTATATATAATTTCAACGGATAACTCATTTTAAGTCCCCAACCCCTCAGGTGGTCGATATTTCGACCACCCCCGTCCTATAAAGGTTAATTCTACTTTTACAGTTTTAACAAGATTGCAAGTCCGATAACTTCTTATTCATGTACCCATGACTTTAACTTAATTAAATGTTGACCTGAAGAAGAAATTATTTAGATTTCGAAACGTTGAGATTTTAACAGCAATAAAAATGGTCTGAATGATGTCGTTTTAACCATCATAAACATCTATGATGTTTTTTACCTTATCATCTCGGATGTAAAAGGATTTTAACCATATCATTGGTTAAAGAATATATATATATATATATATATATAAATTGTTTAAACAATGATGTTGGTCAACTTGCATTAAATATTACCTCACTAAATAAAAAGTAGACAAAAAGTTAAAAATTTCAGAAAATTTTCAGGTGAAAAATTTTAGAAAAAACCGCAAATTTCAGGCATTATTCTAAGAGAATATTGTAATTGATGATTTGTATTCTATAGTAAATTACGAAGAGAAATGTTGAGTTTCAACTCGATTCACCTAATATTGACGATTCTGAATAAAATTTACAAAAACATCTTTTTTTTAATGGGAAATACGTGTTAAACTTCACGGGGCTTGTGGAACCTCTAAATATATTTGGCGAAAGGAAAAAGGAGCAGTGAACATTATGAAAACACTTTGGAAGCAAATATTGTGCTTTCATTATTACAGACACATGCTATGGAGTATATTATCTGACATTTAAACATCTACTTTCAGCATTTATATTTTTCTCATTGTTTCTTGACACATACATTAATAACAAAACAGGTCTGATGCTTTCTTTTAAAAATTCAAGTATTCTCTTATGTTTTTCATCATACCTGTTGTGATTGCAAATGAGTTCTGGTGATTAATTTTGAGCACACTTGTGCTTTGAGAGAAATGCAAGTTACGACCACATATCGTACGTTTTAGTGCTGCTGTGCGGACTCATCTTTGCCGTCATATAGTCGCTAGACGCTTTCTATATTCGTACTGTTGGAGGAATAACGATCGTGGACAATAGGACCCTGTTATGTGATAGCGGCGACGAGCGTCCACGGCTACTGATAATTTATACACTACTGCCAGTGACGGACAATGGCCAGTAATTAATTGCCTACAAAGTACAGAGAGGGTGGTATTGTGGTATATGTATCTGGTATTTATCTTGAAATAACAACAATACAATCTACATAGCAACACTCACCTAGCAAAATACGAGTAACGTAATTATTTGGCGTTATCAACGGTGAGCTGACGAGCACATACGAGACATCATGAATGAATATCATAAAAGACAATTATCGAACATGTTCGAAACGCTGAGAAACAACAAAAGAGTCTTCAAATACGAAAGATGTATTTTCCTTTATAAAGACAGTTTGTAAAAAAAGGAGGAAACGGGACCCAGTATCCGGATTCATTACTCGTACACCGACTATTTTCGCCTCTACAAATCATTCAACGCCTGAGAAAATATGTTCGAGCCGGTAGTGGGATACCACACATTTGTAAGCCTATTAACAGATTTCATGGTTTTGGGTCGACCGCCGCTGTCAAACACGACTTTTTTTACTGCCGAAGACGAAGATTAATTTACTTTCAAACACTGTCAAAAAAGAATCTTAAAATTCAGTGACATTTCGGAAATAACTTTGTGCCATATGACATACGACAACCAAACATTGTAATGAAAATTCTTTCTTGTTATTTTCTATAAACATTAATTATCTGCATGAAAATTTCTTAATTAGTAGAGATGCATTGGAGCGAGACAATCGAGAAATGAGCAGAAAAAACGATCACCTCAGTCTACCTGTGTAAACTTCTCGTCTCATGACTTGATCGCGCAGCTAAATCAAAATTGCAAAAACAAAATTTAAAAATATGTAAAATAACTAAAAATGATCTAAAGAAATACATTATCGAATCTGCCTTCTTGAATTAGTCCTAACCTTATAAATGCTCCAGAATTAAAGATAAAATAAAAAGTAGTATTTCAACATCTCGTTTGACAATGAGATGAAACGGTCACATGAAGAAAATGCGAGGAATAATGAAAGAAGTCTTGAGCAATGTTGAGCGCAAACTTTGAAATGCTCGTCTCATCGTGCATCACTACTAATTAGTGTAAATGTAATATCAACTGGATTTAGTGCATAAAGAAATTTTAAATGAATGCTTCTACCTCCGTTATAGGATGCATAAACAGGAGAAACTTAGAACTTATTCAGATTTACATATGGTACGTGTATTCGTGTTCTATTCTCGAGTCTAGACATTAAACGGTCTCTTGGTAATTTCCACAGTGCATGTTCATTCAGCTCGAAGAGTCTAATTGCACAGCCGTTGCTAAGAAATTTCGCGTTTAAATGATGTACGCGAATGGGAGAAAATGAACGCGAGAGTCGGAGACGAGTGGAGATGGTTCGTTAAAAATACACATGTACGAACGAAGAGGTGTAACGAACTGACGGATGGACGGATAAACGTATGCAAAAGACAGCTGTGAAAGAGCTGAACAATTTTATGTCTTCCTTTTTTCGGTCTTATCCAACAAGCCTCTTAAGGCGAAATTAGGCGCTTGGAAACTTCATTAACATGCTGATCACAGGACACTGCTGTCACACACCCTATCCGTAGCGTAAGCTATAAAGTCTTTCCTCCGATTGGTTGCCTTGGAATCTTACTAAATAATAAATTTACACTTCCAACCCTCTTTACGCTAATTAATTTCTTGTCCAAAAATCACAATTCGGTTCCAATTAGATTAACTATACTGCATGATTGGAACAGATATTTTGACCATCCAATTCTTGTTTTATTGATAGCGTAGATCAAACATTCATAATAGGAAAATTTATTACAGCTGTAACAGTGTAACACATAGCCATTGCAGTTTAATAGCGCAAATTTAATTATTGGTTGCAATCGAGGGGTTGACAACTCGACCGATCGGGTGTACATTTACTTCTGACTTCAAGATACTTCAGGACTTAAGGAGATTTCATGAGAATTCAAGTGACTTCAGGTGAATTCAAGTGACTTCAAGTCACTTCATGAGAATCCACGTGACTTCATGTGAATTCAAATGACTTCAGGTTTTCAGGAGATTTCAAGTGACTTCAGAAGAAATCAAGTGACGTCATATGAATTCAGGTGATTTCAAGTGACTTCACGTAACTTCATGTGAATTTAAATGACTTCAGATATTTCAGGAGATTTCAAGTCACTTCATAAGAATTCAAGTGACTTTCAGTCACTTCATGTGAATCCACGTGACTTCATGTGAATTCAAATGACTTCAGATATTTCAGGAGATTTAAAGTGACTTCAGAAGAATTCAAGTGACTTCATATGAATTCAAGTCATTTCAAGTGACTTCACGTGACTTCATGTGAATTCAAATGACTTCAGATATTTCAGGAGAATTCAAGTGACTTCAAACGAATTCAGGTGATTTCAAGTGACTTCAAACGAACTCAGGTGATTTCAAGTGACTTCATGTGAATTCAAATGACTTCAGATATTTCAAGAGATTTCAAATGACTTCAGAAGAATTCAAGTGACTTTCAGGGCATATTCTAAGGGACAGTGTTAAAATTTTTTAATAAAATAGTGAAACTCGCAACAAATTCTCGCCATATTTCAAAATTCAGACTTCGATAACCTTTTCCTTTAACTCGCGTAGCAGGTCATTCGCCCGGCGGGCAGCATTA
The DNA here is from genome assembly GCA_037177015.1 of Euceroptres primus. Classification (NCBI taxonomy): domain Eukaryota; kingdom Metazoa; phylum Arthropoda; class Insecta; order Hymenoptera; family Figitidae; genus Euceroptres; species Euceroptres primus. The sequence goes on along the minus strand of JBAGKK010025822.1, from coordinate 10,240 downwards.
AAGTTTCCTTAGAAAATGCCCTGGTGACTTTAAATGAATTCAGGTAATTTCAAGTGACTTCACGTGAATTCATGTGACTTCTTCACAAGAATTTACGTGACTTCAAGTGAATTCACATGAATTTAAATGACTTCCGATATTTCGGGAGATTTCAAGAGAATTCAAGTGACTTCAAATGACTTCAAGTGAATTAAAGTGACTTCAGATATTTCAGGAGATTTCAGATATTTGAAGAGACTTCAGGAGATTTCATTACAAGTGAACACCTGACTTCACTAGTTGTCAATCCCTCGGTTGCAATACTAATATTTATTATTATACGTCATCCTACATATATTCCCAATTTCTCTTATTTTTTAGTAAAAAAAATGCGTACGTTTGAGGAAAACGTATTTCAAAAATACCCATTAATTTTTAACCTATAATCGTACAGCTCAAACTCCCGAATAATTTCTTTTTGCAATACCCACCTCAAAAGTTGCATTTTTTATGGTTCTAAACTGTGCCTAAAGGGCTTTATTTTAGCAGACTGTGTAAAAAAAAATTCGCGCATGCGCAGTTTGAATATGACTTACTTTAGGCGACACCTAAATTAAAAAATTAAAAATATATTGACTGGTTTATAAATTATATAAGTATATGAGTGCTGTTTGTAAGAAAATATCCGTAACAATAGATTATTGTTACGGAAACTTTTCCTTAACAATAGGCTATTGTTACGGAAACTTTTCCTTAACAATGGGCTATTGTAATGGAAATTTTTCCATGACAATAGGTTAATGATACGGAAAAATTTCCGGAACAATAACTCATTGTTAAGGAAATTTCCGTAACAGTAATCTATTGTCACGGAAATTTCCAAACAACTAGCACATATACTTATCTTGCACATGCCTAGTACTCAGTTTCCGAGTGACAGGTGGTGACAGGGCTCTTGACACAATACTATTGTTTTATGTGAATTTGTTTCAACTTTCTTAGATGCAAAAAATAGAATGTGACAACATTCTCGGATTGCAAAAAATAGTATGTAATACACGTGCGTAAAGACATCACCCTCGTAAAATCACCTACTTTACGCACTTGTATCACAAATAACTATTTATTGTTTGTGTAACATAGAATTAAACAATGATTCCACTTCTGTAGAGAATTTTTGCAAGTTTTAGAAAAATCCAAGGGGTCAAGATGTGAAAAGTGGGTAAAAGTAAGGCGTGGCAGCTCAGTATGAGGGTGCTTCCAGCACGTGGGATTAAAAGCCCAGGAAGTACCAAAAGGCTCGTACATTGTGCGAAAAAGCTCGTCCGAGAGTGGCGCTGGCTCTCGTAAATAGACCACTTTTCTGGGTTCCTTCCGGAAGAAACAGCGCTCCTTTCCGGCTAAGCTTGCACGTTTATCTCTGTCCCCCCGTGCTTTCGCTGTCACGATTAAAATTTTGTGGCTGCTCTTTCCGTTCTTATGGGAGAATGGAGGCTCAAGTAGAAAAATCTTCGCCACATCATCTAACGTCTCTGTGGACTAGTCGCTCGAGCGTCGACTGGAATCCACGAATCCTGGGACGTGACCGGAGATGACGAACGAGGAAATACGGCACCCGAGGCGAAAATCCGATGGAAGTTTACAGCTGTTTGCCTGGGATATCGATGGCCACGATAGGAGGACTCCGACGCAATAAAAATCCCAGCGAATACCCGACGAGCGGAAGGAAGAATTTTCCTTGAAACGAATTTCGACGGGCTGACGAGACGCCTCAGGGTTTTGTCGTTAAAAAGACTTTGATAACACCTACGCGTTGAATAAACCAGATTATTCCCGCCAATTCTATCTCAACTGCAGTTGAGACTATTTTCTGAATCTCAGCTTTTTAATAGACGTCAACGAATGAAATGACATTTTGAAAAGTCACAAAAGGTGATATGAAAAATTCAATTTGAAAAAATTTTGAACAGAAAAAAAGAATAAAAACTTATACTACCATTTATAAGTATATCAGATCACCTGTTTTTCGAGAGATGCATAAATTCTCCTAATTCCACAGAAAAAAATTAAAGATAAAATATGTTGCAGGTAATTTTTTAGAGAGATAAATTTTTATTCAGATAACTTCAAGTCTTTAAAAATTTAGGGGAGAGTGACTCGATCTGAATAAAAAAAGTTTTGTCTTTATAATAATTAAATATTTTACTAAAAAAAGAAAAGTACATATTACGTAGCAAATTAAAGGTAAAACATTTTTTTTTTGTTTTTGTTTTTTTGTTTGTTTATATTGGACCGTAAGACCGAAATAATTGCTTTAAGGAAAGTTTCTTTAAGATTGTTTGAAAGGTAAAACATTCCTTTAAACAATGCCAGTAACGTAAAAAAGATTATATCAGATATTTATCCGTAATTAATATTTTTCTGAACCATTGTACTTTTATCCAGATGAGGATTTTGAACCACGATGCTGATAATTGTATTTTACAGCACTCATACTGTTAATTGATCGATATTTCACTTGATCTCATTGAATAGTATTTTAACACTGTTATTTTTAAATGTTTTTGTCTTGATAAAAGTAATATATTTTTAATATATTGTAAAATATACACCAGCTATTGTCTCTATCGTACTTACTATTAAATGATGGCAGTCACTTCTGCCAACTTCAAATGCTGAAAAAATCTGTTAAAATAGCTAGTTCTTTTATGTTGGCAAAATGCGTGGGTCATTTGAAAAATTTTTGAGTTTAACCAATAAAAACATGTTAATTGCATTGTTTGTGATAATTAAAAATCTGTTTCTGTGGAAAGTTTTAAAGCCAAATGTTTCGCGAATACAAAGAACAAAAGAAACAGTTGTAAAAAAATCCAACGGCAGTAAAAATGCCGAAATTATCAGAGGTAAAAAGTTACGTCATGTCGAAAACACATTTTTTAATATTAATTAAATTTATTAAATATTAATATTTGGAGGTTATAAATTCCAGTTTGGTTTGTTTTAGAATGCAAGTCCAACAACTTCTTTTTCATGTACATAGAACTTTAACTTAATTTGGTAAAATAGACTAAACTATCTTTTTAATTGTAATATTTTATGACTGTTTTTTAAAGCTGATTTTTCTTAATTTTAATATTATTATTTATTATATTTTTATATTATATATTTATATTCTTGTTAATTTTAATATTAATATTTATTTAATGTTAATATTTGGAGGTTATAAATTCCAGTTTGGTTTGTTTTAGAATGCAAGTCCGACAACTTCTTTTTCATGTTCACACACAGACTGGTCATTTGAGTAATTGATAAAGATGAATTAGTTTTTAATATATTTTCGTGTGAAAATAGGGGAAAACGAGGTTTTGTTACATTTATCCATATTACAGAGTCGAATTTTAATATTGGCATAACAGTCTTTAATAACTTGAGGACGAAATATTAGTCATGTCCTTTCAACAACAACAACAACAACAACAACAACAACAACAACAAACAAATACAAAAAGATAATATTATCCTTGCTAAGTTATCAAAAAGTAATTTAAAAAAGAAGAACAGTGAATAACATAACTTGAAAAGTTTATTAGAAAAATTGGTATTGTGAATATGAAGATGCTAAAATCTTGCGACCCGTGGCAAACTTCGAAATCATAATTCTGCATTTTTCATATAGTTTTGTTTCAGATTGCCTTTCGAGTGTTTCCGCCGTTTTCGATCTATCCCGATTTGTTCCGGCACTTATTGTTAGCGCTCACTGTGCATAAAGCCAAAAGAAAAAATATATACACGTGTACAAGCGCTTTGTCGGCGTCATTATCTCGTTTATTAATGTTGCACAGTGAAGAATATTATAAGGACATGTGCCTGAAGTTCTGAACGTTGAAATTAACGAAATTTTTATTTGATTTCATTTTAAACTTAAATTTATTCTAAATTATTGGTTTATTAAAACAAAATCTAATGTAAAAAAGCTCATAACGCTTCTTTTTTGTTTGCAGTTGAAACAATATTCTAAGATAAATTTAAGTTAAGAAAAAAAGTTTTCGTTCATTTGAACGTTCAAAACTTCAGGTACATATAAGGACCAGAATTTTTAAAGTTACTCAAGACTATGTAAGTATTTAAGAAGTTTTCCTAATCACGCTTCTTACTCTCTAAATCTGAATCAGTGAAAAGTGTATCACTAAATCAAATCAGTAAGGATTTTCACTGACTATCAGTGAGATTTCACTGAAAACATATATTATGCATATACTTTCATTCAAAATTAAAAAAAAAAAACAACAAATAATTGGCAAATTTTTGTAAATATTTCTTGTTTAAAAATTAAAAATAAAGAGGAATCTAATTTCTTCATTTATAAATTTTCATTGATAATTTTGAATAAAAAATATAAGAATTTTGAGCCTTTTTTTCAAAACAATGTAAATGTGGTTGTTATTGTCACCTCACCGGTTAGCGGCAAATGGCGTAATCTTTTAGGTAAATTACTTTTAAAATTAATAAAGGCAATTTTTTATGTCTGTGCTCGAATACTAATGATAACCACTGTAATACAAAAGTGCAGATCACTTCAATAATCAGATTTCGGACCTGCATAACTTTAAAGTTTTTGCAGTTTTCACACTAATGATTTAATACGTAGTTAATAGCTTGGTTACATTTTTAAATATATGTTTTATTAAATAAAACTCCTTTTGTTAATTTTAGTTATAATTAATATATTTTATGATACATTTGAAATCTAGAATCCGCCTTAAACTTCCGATAACTCCCACATTTACCTTATAGTTTTTTTTTAAATATTTCAAAAATATTAAACATTAATTTTTAAAAGTTCTTTGTTTTTTACAAATATAAAATCGTATTTTCGAAAATAGTAATAAAATATTAAATTTTAGATGTTTTTATTATACTTATAATACAAATTTTAAACCATATGCCTTGAAATTTGTTAATTAATAATTTACTTGAATAAAATTAATGTATTTAACCATTATAATATTTGTAACTTCGTTGAATGTTGGGTTATTGCGCTAAAACTTTTAAAAGTTTAAAATTAAACAAATACTATTATTAGGATTTTCAACTCCCACTTTTTTCGAAAATTTGACCTGATAGACATTTTTTGAAGTCAGATTCATCTTCCGCATATCCAATATAGTAAAAGACAACTTTCTTTGAAAAATAGTTTAATTCTTCATTTTTGTATTTAATTTGCTTCACTTTAATCCTTCTTTTTCAGTATAATAATAAAAGATCGGCGATATTCAAATTCAGCGAATGCGCTCGTGTAGTTCATCTTTGCTTTAATAGAAATCGCATGGGTCTTCGTTTTTCTCTCACAAGCACATGTACTTTTGAAGATTAGTATAAACGCGAAATTCAAATATACTGAACCATGCATTTCTGCGTTGTATGCGTGCGAGTGTTTATTACATAAGTTAAAATAGAAGTTAGGTGAAAGCTAAGATTGTATTACGTGATGTGTGTTGTGAATTGTACATAGATTTGATGCCTGTTTATGTATCATACTTCTGTTATACGTGAATCTATTTCTCCACTTCGAAAGGTCAAACTTTTTGGTGGAGTGAGGGATTTTTCATATAGTGATTTTCAGATTCTCATATTCGCGCTCCGACTACTTGGAAAGTTTCTTTCAATTTTTCGAATTCATTGTAATAACATCGTTCTTAATTCGTTTTTCAATTTTGATATAATGAATACCAATTTCTCATAGATTGCATACTAGTTAATGTAATATATATTTCATTTATTCAAACGAAAACATGAATTTTGCTGGCTGAAAAGCATTACATATATTAATTTTTGATATAAATGTCCTCTTTTCCCTGTTTTGAAACAATGATATACTAAATTAGCTTCGCTTTTATCAATTACTCTAACGAAAAGTCTCTCAGGGTTATCTCTCCTCTTTCAAATTATAATCATGATTAATTCCTAGCCAGCATATTTCATCGACTTTTGCCGAATTTTTTTCTTGTTGAACAGACTGTATAAACATGTTTTGGATGTTTAGATTTTCCTGGACTAATAATAGTAGATGAAATGGTGTCTTCGAGCTGGAGGTGCACTTTGTAGCAGAAGAAGCATCAGGAGGGATTATCCTGAAACGGGGAAGATCCCTCAAGGCTCGGTAAGCTCGTCGGCGTGCCCGGTAATCGAGGCTTATGCATGCAACCCGGCTTTATTCCTCGTCGTTGGAAGCAAATGTTTCGCGAAGGTATGTACCTATGCTGGGTAGTGCGTAGAGTTGCAAGTAACACTGGTGGCAAATAGGTAGGTTCGTGAAACACGAACTTGCGATCCCGTATCGCGTGTAACGTCGTAATAAGGGATGTTATTACTTCTATTGCAATTCCCGCTTTCAGAGATAAGTTTCTGGTCGCCTGGCAGGAGGGCCGGTGCCACGCCAGTGTGGTGTTGTTGAAGTACGGTCGCTGAGTGCGAGAGTACTCGTCATCTAGAGTCGCAACTTCATAACTCACTTTGGTCAACACACCCTCGCAACAACACAACCGTCCACTATGTTACTTTCCTCGACCTAACTCTTTTTCTTTAAAATAACACCTTTCACAAGTCTTTATCCAAGTCCATCTAACGTAAATGCTGATGCGAAAGAAATGTTGAAGAATTTTACGAGAATTTTACTACTTAAGATCAAATTTGATACTCGACTTTTATAGGGGGTTTTTAGACTTGGAGATATTCATGAGTTTTTAAGAGGTATCAAGAAAGTGCAGAGGTTCGAAGAAATTTTCAAGCGATTCGAGAGGATTAAGCAAATATAATTTACGATTTCTATTAAATTCTCTATTTGAATTATCGTAGGTATGAGTTAAAATTACCTTCCTTAGGTAACGATAAACGTCCACATGATCTATGAGAGAGAAGATACGTACCTGAAACAGAAAAGAAAAAATTTTCATTAGTTTAAAGGATAATATGAAGTCATTTATATATAAAATAGATACTGAGTATTGACATTGACAGATTACTTTATAGTTCAAAATAATTGTAATTTTTCTCTGCCAGTGGGTGTAATGCAATAATTTTTTAACCTGAATCACATTTAATCAAAAAGGCACTCGTAATCAAGCTCCCTTTCATTTGTAACAGGACTATGATTTTCCAAGGGAACGAAAGGTAAACCACGATTGCTTCGTCGGAGAAGATTGGAAGGAAAGGACTGCGTTCTTCTCAACATCGAACATTAACTCAAACTCACTTAGACCTCGGGAGATTACACCACGCTAGGAAAGAGTGGGTCTAATAGCATATTTGATATCGCAAGAAAGGACAAGAAGTCTGATTGCGGTGGCTCTTGAGCACTGCCGTCAAGAGAATATATCATTCGGCTGCTTCGCCTTTCTATCGTTACGCAGCTTTTGTGGCTATGATTTATGAATCGTTCCAATTCGTCTTACCTTCACGATCTTCAGTTTTCCTCCGTATGAAACGGTATTTCGTTACGAACGATTGCACTTCATTTCTCCACAATTTCTTTAACTATCCTCAATTATGTTAGGATCAAAATAACTGTTAATAATTAACTTGATTGTTCCGTAGTATAGATGAAGGATAATAAATCACGCTGTATGAGTTTATACTATAATATCCTTTGATATCCGAGTAATTAAAGCTACCTTATCTTGTTTCATGTTCATTTTTACCTTATGGTGTTCCACTGAACAAATTTCGTCGAGTCAGTATTAGGAAAGCAAACGACCAACAACCAGGTGGAAATTGATCGTTAAAGAGTTTGCTTCCCTGGACACATATCAGGTAGCTAGAGTTTATCGTACGGTGTGGCGCTGACCGAGTATTTTGTGTCGAAAGAGGTCTTTTAAGTCTAAGCTCGGACCGGAAACAAGGAACCCGAGAGACAAGCGACTGAACGAGACTATATGTGTGAGCGAACCCAGCATCCTTGCTCTTTTTCGTAGAACCTAATTTAGAGACCGGGATCGTTACCCGCGGCAGTAACGACCGCTGCGCGTTACCTCCTTACTTCCTCCTTTAGCTCGCCCTTACGAGAAAACTTTGTTCAACGGGCCACACCTCTCTTCAGACTTACAGGTACCTGCGTCAGTTCCTTCTTACTTTTACAGCAGTTCAACCTGATTTACCTTCAACCCAGAATTTTTATGTGCCGCCGTAAAAAACGGTTTCTGAAACTTGAAAGTGAAAAAAAATATCGGAAATGAAGTTGAATGAATTAGCGTTGATGGATTTCCTTTCGTGAAAGGAATGCGTCGAAAAACGATCCTTCCCGAGTAGTTTCCGATGACATGACCATTTAAGTTTTTGTGCGCTTCTCTGAGACCGATATAGTCGTAAATTAATCGAGCCGGCTGCGGGACTTAGAAGACGATAGGCCAAGAATGGGGCCAGGGAAAGCCAGACAGCCAGCCGGCCAGCGCTGATATAACGCGCGTTTGGCATCTCGAAGAGCCGTCCAGACAGGAAGCGGTACCGGTGGTCACTCCGAGGGTAGAGCTTGGTCACGAGTGACACAAAACACGACATGTGATGTATAATGTACTCATACACCCGCATGTCTACGCACACAAATATCCGCTCCATCGTGTATGAAACATGTGACGTCACGACGAGAGCAAGAGCTCGATTCTGTCTTCAAGTTATGTGCATTACTTGTGGCACACAGGCTCTATCTCTACCCAATGTCGACCAGCAAACGCATATGTATAAATGTAAACCAGCATCAATGCCAACACAACCACAACCTCAGTCACCTCAGCACCTGGGTAGCCGAATAAACCTACTACACATCCAGACACACACATCGATCCAGTCAGAGTTTACGACCAAGATACATACGATTACTAGAGAGCACATACTATACGGCGCTTGTTAATTGCCACGGGGCAAATGGCATTTCCTCATCAACCTTTATGCGACTCCATTTCACAAAGGAAATTATGAGATTCTCGTCGACAGCTAACGTCCCGCTCGTCATTGAAACAAGCATTATTCTCGAAGCTCTTGAGAGTACTTTACCCTGAAGAATTCTCGTGACTACCGCTGACTAACCAATCCGAAATCAAAAAGGCGATTCTTTCGGGATTCAGTGGTTGATATCATGATCATGATGATCATTTCAATAATGGTTGAGATCGAGATCAATTCATTCTTGAAAAAACGCTCTGAAAACACCAGCCGTAAGAGTAGTCACTTCTCCTACCCATGTAAATTCAGTTTAGGTTTCTGCTGATTGACCCAGTGGTTGTGCGTGTCAGTTCACGTGAGAGGCTTAAATCGTTAGTGTCCAAACCTGGTCATGGGTTTCAGAGATCCATGTGTGCGGTTTAAGAGTGAAATTGCTCAAGGAAAGATAATTTTTAACAACTGTAGGATAATTTATTAACTTCTTGCTTGCAAACAATAACAATTTTTATAAATTTTTTAAATTTTTCAAGTGTACGGTGTGTGCTCCGAAATTTATTTACATGAGAATAAAAAGATCATGCATTTTAGTTGAATAAATAAATAAGTAATAAGTAAATAAGTAAGTTATATATATATATATATATATATATATATATATATATATATATAAATAAAAACAAAGAAAATAATATATACAGTTTTTAAAATATTTTTCAGATGCAAGCAAGATATAATTTGCGTAGTGCTGCAGAACCACAGTTCCGTTGAGATCTGCGAATTCACATCTCACATCTACTAAACGTAGAAGTTCCTCTTAGCGAACAACCCATAAAATCCTTCAAAAAAGGAGCTGATGTAAATTCTGCGATTCAAAAAAAGATCGAAAAACCAAACTGTGTTGCATTGTTTAAAAAAGCCCAATGTGCGAAGAACATCGATCATTTGCATGTCAGAAATGCGGACCTTCAAAGGCTTGAATTTCCACGCTTTAAAGCGAATTTCATGCTTTCGATTAAATTTTGTTTACAAAAATCCGGCTACTGGAAAAGCTAGTCACTTATTTTTTCTGAAATTTTGAATGAAATCCAAAATTTGACCAGTTTATCATTAATAAATTAACAGAGGTGTGCATCCGTCCGATCGAATTGTCAGTGCAAATTGGTACCTTTTTGGCCATGTTTAGAACATTGAATTTTTCGAAATTGAGTTTAATTATAGAAGAAATTGAAGCTTCTAAGCTTTTGAATTTTTAGAAATTGAAGCTTAGAAGCTTCAATTTCTTCTAGAATTAAACTCAATTTCGAAAAATTCAATGTTCTAAACGTGG
>JBAGKK010025811.1:0-11213 GCA_037177015.1 Euceroptres primus | reverse complement strand
TTTAATGACGACGAGAATTTTTCCTAAAAATGAATAGTTTTCGAGTTATTATTGATTAAAAAAGGTTGAATTTTATAGACTTCAAAAGTTTAAAAAATCATAGCGTGAAAATAAAAAATATACTGAAACAAAAAAATACGTGTGGATTATTTTACTCTAAAGAATGCGAGAAAAAATTTTCGCTGCAATCGATTTTTTAGTTGTAAATCTGTTATGGAATAACCCACATATAGAAACTATAAATGAATAAAAGTCTGTTTTTAAAAGTTTTGCCTTAGTTAGGGGTGGTTCCTGGCATTTTATTATTATTGGGGTTAGTTTTTTCAAAGTAGGTGTGCCGTATTTGTCCCACTGGCCGTTAAAGGGTTAAAAATATATATGAACTGAGCATCAATAAAAGTTAAGTTTTAGGAGAATTACCACTGCTAGGGGTGGCTTTTGTCATATTGTTACTGTTAGGGGTAGTTTTTCTCTTAGACTCATTTTTCACATAATTTTGATGTTTTTTCAAAATATATATGAACTGAACATCAATAAAAGTCGAGTTTTAGGCGCATTACCACTGCTAAGGATGGCTTTCGGCATATTGTTACTGTTAGAGGTACTTTTTCTTTTAGACCTATTTTGCACATAATTTTGATGTTCTTTAAAAGTATACATGAACTGAACATTAATAAAAGTCGAGTTTTAGGCGCATTACCACTGCTAAGGGTAGTTTTTGGCATATTATTACTGTTGGGTTTAGTTTTTGGCGTATTATTACTGTTGGGGTTAGTTTTTGGCGTATTATTACTGTTGGGGTTAGTTTTTCATCCGGACCTACCTTCACGTACTATTTTTTATATAATTTCAAAACATATACCGAGGATTAGAATGTAAAAAAATTTTGCCTAAAAGTTATGCTCATTTTTCATTTTTTCTCAATTTTCGCACTTTTTGGCAGAATGTAAAACTGAAGATGTGCAAATTTCATGTTCGCCAGATCTTATGTGATTAGATGCACCCTTTCTCTTTAAAATGATGTTCATGATGCCGATATGTTCATTTCGATGGAAAGTATGTTTTTTCAAAGTAGGTGGGACGTATATGTCCCACTGGTTGTTAAAGGGTTAAACCAATACAATTTCAATTTTCAATTTCATTTTCAACTTATCTTCATGAAAATATGTTGACTAACCTCTTTAGAAAAATCAGAAATTAAGTTTTCTCAAAAACGGCCCAGATTTTTTTTTTATTTTTGGGTTCAAAATGATTGTGAGACATTACAGAAGTGTAATCAAAAGAAAACCGGGAGGTCAAGCCCCTTTGGGTTGACCTTAGTAGGGACCCAACGTGATTCGCATTGAAAATTCGAACTGACGAACTGACAAACTGCACACCTCTAGACTGCACTTTACAAACATAAAGTCTGATATAATCTATTGCACGCGGTGTATATTTTTGAGTCTACGTCGTCATGGCGACGAGGATAGTGAGTACTATAACCACACAACCAACGATGGTCGTTAGAAGCACACGATTACAGGCCGACGTCAGGCCGAGGCTAGACGGAGCCTGCCGACCGACGCCGAAAGCGTCGCGACGGTAACCACGTTTCTACCCTCGGTTAGTATGTCGTGCGGGCGGGTTGATTTGAGAACGTGCAGTGTCGCGGCGTGTCTTTTGGCCACCTCGACTTTCTCGTGCAATGTGTCGTGAAAAATACCGGATCCGCCAAGGATAGCCACTGATCGGGGCTTCCCAGGGATCAGAAGGAATCCCAGGTAAGAATTTAAAGTTGCAAGCTTGCAGGGTTGCAAATTACAAGCAACAAGCCGTCAGCCAGACATAACACGAGTTGGGCGTCCAATTGCCAGCGATGCTTTTCTTCCCGGTGCACTGACATTGCCGGAGTTGCACGCATGCTTTACCGGGAAATGAAGATGCCTCCGCGAATAGGTACATAACCCCTGATGCTGACTTAGGCGGAAACCATGCCCCAATGTTTATTAATACTACATGCGACGATGCGACGCCGGTCTCTGCTAATGGACCCAAGTCTGATGCGAATAATTATACCTTTTCTACTTGGGACCACTTTTTATTTTCGGATTTTTGGGAAATACACATAAAAAATGTCTAGTTCATGTTACAGCTTGTCTTTGGTGTACTTTGCCTTCATGTATAGTATATAAGACTATCCTTCTTTCTCTGGTCTTAAAAGTGTTACACATTAAATTAAGCCCAATTTTTTGTTTGAAAGACAAGAACTTTTTTTGCTTGAAAGTCAAGACTTTTTTTGCTTGAAAGACAAGAACCTTTTTGCTTGAAAGACAAGACTTTTTTTTTAAGTGCAGGTATAGTCATGCTCTAACCATGTGCATGATGGTTAGGATGTTGGTATTTGTTGATGAGGAAGTTAGATACAATTACTAAATTGTTTATGTTAATGAATACCCGAAATGATGAATCGATAGATAATCTGTTGAAAAACCATCTCAGAAAACCGTTGGTGTCAATTTTGTCTCATTTTAAATAACTTAAAACAATGGTTTTCATTGTGATTTCATTTGTTTCTAAGTCTCATTTTTGGTAGAACTGAATTTGAGATTGAATTTAGTGTTAAATTGAAGATCACCATTTTATTGTGATTTGTCGAAAAACAGTATTTCTGATAGTAACTATCAGATCCCAGGTGTAAAAATTATGCATAATCTATACATAATGAACTAAGGGTAGTCACTGTGCAAAAAATTATGCATAAATTATGCATAAAGTGTTGCAAACAAATGACAATTAGTTTTCAACTGTTTCTAACCTTTTGATATCTTCATATTTTGAATATGCATAATTTATGCATAAGTTTTGGCATAGTGACTACTAAGGTGGTCCAAAAATGCATTGGAATTTTTTTTTCGAATTTTCATGCTCTCACCCCCATGTTGTTTGAATCCAGAAAAAACTGCGTTTCTTTTAAAATAATATTTCGAGTTTCCGCAAACCCCATGAAGTTTACGTATTTTCCATAAGAAAAAAAAAGACGTTTTTGTAAATTTTACTCAGAATCGTCAATATTAGGTAAACCGAGTTAAAACTGAATATTTCTCTTCAGAATTAACCATAAAATACGAATCAACAATTACTTTTTAAATATCACCCCCATAAGTCTGTTTCATAGGGTCCCAAAAAAACCCCATAATTGGGTATTTCGAGTTCTTGGCGTTAATTATGATTTTCTCGCGGTTTTTTTTAGTACAAATTGTTTCTAATACTTGAAATATTACTTTCCTTTGATAATTCAATGTTTTTATAAAGTGTTTAAACTATTTATTATTGTTTATAGCAACATTCTCTTAGAATAGAGTTAGAAAGTCGCGGTTCTTGCCTAATTTTTCAACTTGTTTTCAACTTTTCACTTAAAGTGAGGCTATAATCAATTAAAGTTAACATGAATAATTGTTTGAACAATTTATTGTTATTTATAACAATATTCTATCAGAATAATGCTAGAAAGTTTCTGTTTTTTCTGAAATTTTCAACTTTTTGTCCACTTTTCACTTACAGTGAGGTAATAATTAATACAATTTATCAAACATAATTGTTTAAACATATTATTGTTTATAGCTATCTTCTCCTGTATTAATGCTAGAAAGTTGCGGGTTTTTCTAAAATTTTCCACCTTTTGTCCACTTTTCAATTGGAGTGAGGCAATAGTTATTTTAAGTTAAAGATATAATTATTTAAAGAATTTATTATTCTTTTTAATAATATCCTCTTTGAATAATGCTAGAAAGTTGCGGTTTTTCCTGAAATATTCAATTTTTTGTTCATTTTTCGCTTAGAATTGTTGATAATTAATTCAATTTAACCAAAATATTTGTTTCAACAAATTATTATTATTTATTACTATCATCTCCTATAGTAATGCTAGAAGGTTGCGGTTTTTTCTCAAATATTCAAAACAAAATTTTTACAATTAATTTACAGACACACTCCTCCCACCAACTCCTAATTATTCCATCCTTTGTTTTTATCTCTACTGTAAGAAAGCCTTTTTGCTTAAATTAATATTTTTAAAGCATTAGCAAAAGAGTAAAAATACTTTACATTCAAAAAAGTAAAATACTATTTAAAAACTGATTCTTGGTGTTGTTCATTTATTATTTGATCATAACTAAAAAGTCAAAGCAAAACTGAAGATTTCAGAAAAAAACGCAGCTTTCTAGGATTACTCTAAGAGAAGATAGCTATAAATAATAATTTGTTTAAACAAATATGCTTGTTAAATTGCAATAATTTTTAACTCACTGTAAGCGAAAAGTGGATAAAAAGTGGAATATTTGACAAAAAATCGCAACTTTTGAGAATTAATCTAAGAGAATATTATTATATATAATAATAAATTGTTTAAACAATTGTGTTTAATAACTTGCATTAATTATGCACTTAATTAATTATCCAATTTTCACTCTGAGTGAAAAGTAGACAAAAAATTAAAAATTTCAAAAAAACCTCAACTTTCTAGCATTATTCTAAGAGAATATTGTTAGAAATAATAATAGTTTGTTTAAATAAATATTTTTTTAAATTGAATAAATTATTAACTCATTATAAGTGAAAAGTGAACAAAATGTTGAATATTTGAAAAAAACCGCAACTTTCTAGCATTATTCAAAGAGAATATTAAATTTTTTAAATAATTATGTTTGTTAACATGAAATAATTATAACCTCACTCTAATTGAAAAGTGGACAAAAGGTGGAAAATTTTAGAAAAATCCGCATCTTTCTAGCAATATTCTAAGAGAATATTGTTATAATTAATAATAAATTGTTTAAACAATTGTGTTTGGGAACTTGCATTGATTATTAACTGACTAAGTAAAATGTCAACAAAAAGTTAAAAATTTCAGAAAAAACCGCATCTATATAGGATTAATATAGGAGAAGATAGTTATAAGTAATAATTTGTTTAAACAATTATGTTTGCTATATTGTATTAATTATTATCTCACGCTGATTGAAAAGTGGACAAAAAGTTGAAAATTTCAGAAATAACCACAACTTTCTAGCATTATTCTAAGAGAATATTATTATAAATAATAATAAATTGTTAAAAATTATTTATGTTAACTTTAATTTCACTCTAACTGAAAAGTTGAAAACAAGTGGGAAAATCTGGAAAAAACCGCGACTTTTTAACTCTTTTCTAAGGGAAAATTGTTTTAAACAATAATAAATTGTTTAAACAATTTATGTAAACATCTAATTATCAGGAGAAAGTAATATTTTATGTATTAGAAACAACTTTCACTAAGAAAACCGCAAAAATAATAATTAGTGCCAAAAACTCGCAAAACATAATTTTTCACTTACGGGATTTTTTTTGGGGCCCTATAGAACAGACTTATTGAGGTGATATTTAAAACGTAATTTTTTATTTGTATTCTATGGTTAATTTCAAAGAGAAATGTTGAGTTTCAACTCGATTCACCTAATATTGACAATTCTGAATGAAATTTACAAAAACGTTTGTTTCTCTTATGGGAAATACGTGTTAAACTTCATAGAGCTTGCGGAACCGCTAAATATGATTTTTTAAAGCGCTTTTTTGTGGATTCGAACAAATTTGGGGAATGAGAGCATCAAAATTCAAAAAAAAAAACAAATTTGGACCACCCTAGTGTCTATCCACAGTTCATTATGCATAGATTATGCATAATTTTTCTACCTGGGATGAAAGATCAATTTCCTTTTCATGATAAGAAATTTCTCTATCTTACTTGACTGTCGCATAAAAATTTCGACCAAACAATATCCTACGAACACTCGGCAATTTTCTGTTTAAAATGGTCCATGTGTTTTTTTTTTCCTTGGCATCTTTCAATAAAGATCATGGAAGACTTTGTGATGCATCTCGTTTGGAGCGCAGCATGGATGGTACGATGTAAATTAAGAGAGACGGGATTCAATAAAGATCGTAGGTTTGGAAGTAGATTTGCAGTTAGATCGATGAACATATTCTGTCAATAAATATAGATCAAGTAAATGTTACAATCGAACCTTGAATTATTAGAAATGTGTACCTAAGGCATGAACCATTTGGGGTTGAAATCACACATTGTGGTATTGATGATTCATGCGAAAGGCATTCAGTATGTTCCATAAGCTGATGAGTGCACAATGCACTTGTATCATGAAGTGTGCTACATTTTTTATTAGTTATGAGGTCATGATAAAATCAAATAGCAAATAGAGTTGCTATTACATTATATTATTATATCAGACGAACCATTATTTTCGATTTTTTGTTTCATTCATACATCACATTTTTAAAACTCTTTAGCCAGAGTGGAATCAGCAAGCCATAATTGTTTAAATACCTTTACTATCTTGATATAATGATATACAATCATATTTAATGTGCTTGATAATAATAATCATATTTAATAATAATAATCATACTTAAGTGGTTGAAATTAATATTTATTAACTTAATACTGAATAAACTGAATTATTCAATAAACTCAACTACACAGTAAAACGTCGATCCACAATTTAACACTGAATTTTTCTCAAAATGAGTTGCAACAAAAATGAGACGCGAAAACAATTGAAATCACAATGAAATTTTCAATTGTTTTAAATTATTCAAAATAAGATGCAACAAAATTAACCCCAATGGTTTTCTGTGCATCAACAATAAATTATAAATAAAATTCAAATAACTTTGCTATTTTTAATTAATTTTAAAGCTGAATTATTTTTAAATGCTCTTTATGAGCCTTAATAACATAAATTCACACTGATGCAAACTTTTGAAATAGTTAACATAATTGAGTTCCTAATGAAACAATTTCAGAGCAATTACCAATTTCTCCCGAGGAAGATCGTTGCCTACCGATTGGAAACCTTTCGACGCAATTTCCCTTTACGTATTCAACCTAGTCTCTAATTCAACTAGTAATTGATGTGTGTTTTGTTTCAAAACAATAACTACTTGCAGGAATTCCAAATGTAGAGTAACACAATCTACAAAATTCCCTTATCAAGTTCTTAATTAATGAGAATTTTTAAAATTCAATGAACTTCATGTTCCAATTTACAATTTTGTATTTTTTGTAAGAAATCAATACAAATTAAAATAAGTTTCAGTAAGTTTAAAGCCCAAAGTTTTAGAGACTCGATGATTTGTATTTAACAAATCATGCCTATTTACTCTAGTTTTTTTTTTCTTTGCATGATAATATATTATGTATATAAAAATAGTCAAGCTACATATAAAATAGAGTAGGTATTTATAAAACTTTTTATAAATATTTACAAGTATGTACACAACTTCGTGGAAATGAGAAAAGATTTAATTTAATTTAAAAATTTATTAATATTTTCTTTATAAATATTTAATAATATTTTCTAACTTGTTAGTATCTAGTTCTCAGTTTCCATACTTTACTTTTTCCACTTTTTTATTTAAAGGACGGTAGCCGTGTATCTCTAATTGTAAATAAATAAATAAATATGCTCCGTTGCATAAGAGACATTAAAATGATTGGATATTTGAAAATTTTTCTAAGTTACAATTTCTTCTGCATGCAAAAGCTTTCACAAAATGGCGGAAATTGGAAAGAATGTTAATTAATTTTATTGAATAACTTTTCCATTATTCACTGAGAAAAATCTTTCATAGTTAATAAACAAATAATCAAATAACTAAATAAAATAATTTAATGTACAGTTAATATTTTCATCTTAGCTGAGTATTAAAATTGAAATATAAATAGTTTTTCAGTCATTTCTTGAAATATTTGAAAACAACATTTTTCATCTTAAATATAGAAAAAGTGTAGATGTTTCAAAATAATGAAGCGTTGGCTAATTCTAAAAATAATGCCTATAATGCACCCCATCGAATTTCAAACTTTTGGAATTCGAACATAATGACTTGAGCATAATCGATTTGAACTATGTATCAGAAAGATAGAAAACATTTTTAACATTCCCAGGAAGAATTACTCTATTTTTATTTAGTTTCTGAATTTTGAATCACTTTTAAGAAAAAGAATTCAAATCGACAAAAACGTTTTTGTATAAAAATAATATTATCTTTTTTAAATATTTAAACAAATTCTTCTACTTTGTTTAATAATGTCAACATTTTTACATATTTTCTCATGTAAATAAATGTAGATGAAAATATAACCAATTAAAAAGAATTGTAATTGAATTATCTTAAAATTTGTAGTTTCGTCTTTGAAGACTGCTAATTAAATCTCTGTCTATTTTATCACACACTTTATATTGCTCATAATTTCGAGATTTCCCAAATGAGAACAGAGAAGAGACTGAATTAGCTTAGCTCTAACACTGGCTAAATCTTGTAATTATTTAATCTTGTAATTTTGTAATTTAGAGTACATAAAATTGTAGAAAATTATATGGATCTTAATTGCTTAAAAATAAATGATTTTCCAATGATAAGTTTAATTCAATACTGAAAAATTATAGGAAAAGCGTTCATATAAGACTGACTAACCCCTAAATGTTAATACAATATTTTACTTTCATGAAATTTCGCTATGCAACTAATCTAATCAGTTAAAAATCATTTCTTCCTAAAGCAATCATCATCTTGTATAAAATTTCAATAATTTTAAATATTTTAAACGGGGATGAGAAGTAACTAGTTAAAAGTAACTAGTTACTTTAACTAGTTACTTTTTCTGGGTAACAATGATGGTAACGAAGTTACTTTTGTAAATACGAAACGAATTGGTAACTAGTTAAATTTTTTTCAGTAACGGTAACTATAAAAATCATTACTTTTCTCGCTTTCGATAATAGTATATATTTTGCTTTCAAAATATGCAGAATTTTTTTATTACGACCATCAATACAGTTTATTGATTTTGCAACGATTTTTTCATTTCGACTATTCAAGAGGTGGCGACATGCATATATTTCTCATATTTATAAAATATAAAAGTAACGAAAAAAGTAACGATAGTTACTTTTTGCAAAAAAAGTAATTATCGTTACTTTTTGCAAAAAAAGTAATTATCGTTACTTTTTGCAAAAAAAGTAATTATCGTTACTTTTTGCAAAAAAAAAGTAATTATCGTTACTTTTTTAGCAAAAGTAACTGAGAAAAAGTTATATTTTGAAACGATAACGATATCAGTAACTAGTTACTTTTTTCGTGATGTAACGGTAATGGTAACTAATTCCTTTTAAAAAGTAACTTACCCATCCCTGATTTTAAATAACCATTTAGTTAGTGTTAGTGATAAACCAACTCAAATTGATTGAATTAGTAAACATAAAATTAAATCTAAATTACAAAAAAAAAAATCTCAAACTTTCAAAGAAATATAAGTAAAATTCGATTTAGGTACATTGTTACGCGACTCAAGAGAAATCGTGTGACACTCGTAACGTCATGTAGTACACATGCTGGTTCTTGTAATCATGTCACACTGAAGAAAACTCAGGAAGCGAACATTGCTTTAAGCTATAAAATTCCGGCAAGAAAAGTACCTGTACTCCCAGGGAAAATGAAATTAGGACGGAGGAAATCCTAGATTCCTTCCGGGATTTCGGTATTCGAATGAATAAGGGGATTTTTTATGGGACCTGTGTTGAAGTGGGGAAACATCGAATCTCCGTGGTCGCACTTTGGCAAACTTTTCTAGTGAATTTATCGACTCGTTATTCCTCTCGGGTCATGTACCGGGTCATGTCGCTCGGGGAATGACGATTTTCTCTCCGAATTCACGTGGCTAAAGTCGCGTGCGGGGGCGGAATTTGAATATTCTGAGTTCAGCGACACATTCCATTCACACACTACTGCCATTTTCGTCAGCCAGTGAACTCTCGGAAATCTAGTACACTATTACATATTATTTATAATTTTTAATCATTATTTATTGTTTTTAATTTTCAATCATTTTTTATTATTTTTAATTTTTAATTACTATTTATTATTTTTGATTTTTATTAATTATTTATTATTTTTTAATTTTTAAATATTATTCATTATTTATAATTTTTAGGTATTATTCATTATTTATGATTTTTAATCATTATTTATTATTTATAATTTTTTAATATTAATTATTATTTATGATTTTTAGTACATTTAAGTAGATCTCATTTTACTGCAGATTAAAAAACTCAAGGATACTTCTGTGAACCTATTTTTGTATCTAGAAAAGAATTTTCTCTATTCTGATCCGGAAACTAAATTTTTTGTTTGGTTCTCCCTTGTATGCATGTTTTTTTGTAAGTGTTTGCGGATTCGGAGTGATAATGAGGACGAGGGTGGGACGTTGTACTTTCGCACACTTAACAGCGGGAAAACCCGCGAGTGCTTGACTTGCACGTCTGTCAAAAAAAAAAAAAAAAAGTAGCGCGCTCGATAAATCTCGAGGGGAGAAACTGAAGGTAATAAATTAACAAAGGAAATTAAATTTTGTCCAACTCCTGTAGTCCATGATTGTAGTACAATTTTTTAAGGATGCTCCAAATTTTTTGTAAAGACTTTAAATAATAATATAATAAATAAATGAAAAAAAACCTTATAAACACCTTATAAAACACCTTATAAAACACCTCCAGATGAAAAAACCACCCCTAATGTATCAAAAATTGTTATCTCGACTCTAAATTGAAAAATAAGTATTTCAGAGCATATCGGTATATTGCCAGAGACTGACCGACCATTGCTACCATTATAAACCACCCCTAAATTTAGAAAAATGATCCTTAAAATCTAAAAAATTAAAATAAAATTTCCAGTTATTTGATCGTGAATTAAATTGAAGAATTCACACAAAAAATGTATTTATATGCATGCAAATATATTTTTTGAAACTTTGAAATTATTACAACCCTTATAAACCAACCGTGAATTAAAAAAAGCGCCTCCGAAGATTGAAATATTATAATTTCATTTCTTGTTACTTCATCCTACTCTAAATTGAAGAATAAGTATTTCATTGCACGTTGGTATTTTTTTAGACACTTAAGGACCATAAAGCCCTTATACATAACTCCTTTTAGAAAAATGACCCCTAAAATCTGAAAAATTAAAATCCAATTTCCAGTTATTTTATCATGAAGTGAATTGCCGTAAACATACTCCAGAACTTGCAAATATATTTTATACCACTCTAACCTCAAAATCTCAACTTTTACATGATTTTTCGGCTCTCGTGGTATAAAATACTGTTCGAT
>JBAGKK010025800.1:0-11213 GCA_037177015.1 Euceroptres primus | reverse complement strand
ATATATATATATATATGTATGTATGTATATGTATGTATATGTATATGTAGGCAAATTTTCAAAGGAGCAGTAAAAGTGTATGACTTAAAAGCAATCTTTTATAAATAAATTTGTATTTATTTATAACTTATAAGTACATATTATGTAATAATTAATCTTTTGACTATATTTATTTTCAAAAAAATACATAAATTTTTAATCAAATAGTTGAATTTTCAACCAAGAAGATTAATTTTCTTACCAAAAAAGACCAATTTTCAACAAATTGTATGTGACGTTGGTATAAATTTTATTTGATTCATTTTAGTTTGTATTTTTTCCGTTTCTAAAAACTTTCAAGTAAATAGTTGAATTTTTAAACTAGCAGAGACCAATTTTTAACCAAAAATGGATTAGTTAAATTTTTATTGAGGAGATTTAATTTTCAATAAAAAAGCGATTTTTCTACAAAACAGTTTAATTTTTGTATCAAACAGTTTAATTTTATATCAAACAGTTTAATTTTGTATCAAATAGTTTAATTTTAAATTTTTTAATTTTTTAAATTTGTATCAAACAATTTAATTTTATACCAAATTTTGAAATTTTCAAGCCAAAAACACGAATTTCCTATAAAACAGTTCAATTTTCAATCCGAAAATATGAATTAACAACAGTAAAGTTTACTTACAACCAATTAGTTGACTTTTCAATAAAATAGTTACATTTTCAGCTAAAAAAATTACTCTTTAACCCCAAAAAAAAACGAATTTTCTACTAAAATTATGAATCTTCAACCCAAAAAATGAACTTTTAAGAAAGTATAGTTCAACTTTCAAGCAAGGAGTTGAATTTTCAACCGAAACAAATGAATTTTCAACAAAAAAGTTAATTTTCAACCGAAAAAGATTAATTTTTAACCAGACAATTGCATTTTTAACCAAAAAATCTGAAATTTCTACAGAAAGAGAAGAATTTTTCAACCAAAAAGATGAATGTTCAACGAAATAGTTGAATTTTAAATTTAAAAAAATTTGTTTGTTAAGAAAGAACATTTCAATCGAATTGTTGAATTTTCAACAAAATAATTCAATTTTTAACTAAATAATAAAACTTTTAACTAAAAAAGATGAATTCTTAACCAAAAATTTAATAGTAGACTTTTCAATCGAAAATAATGAACTTTCAACCAAAAATAGTTAGATTTTTTATTGGGTCCTAGTTTGCATTTGAGTGGAAAAAAGAGAAAAAGAGCAGAATATGGAGAAAATTTTAAGCCTGCGATAAATAAATAGGAATTTTGATAATTTATAGACTAAAGAATAACATTTTAAATAAACATTAAGGTTCATTTTTAATACTTTTAAAATACGAGGTTAGAAAACTGGAAATTTTGCTTAAAAAATTAAATTAATTTTCCATTGCACAGTTTTTGATTTCGGACTATACAGTTTTAAGTTCGGACTTCACATAAGTTTAATACTTGAAAAATTTTATGACACTGTTTTGAAACTATTTTTTCAAATTTATAACACTATTTACACTATTTTGCATCTCTGAAGTGAGTCCGAGGCCTGTTCATTTAACAATAATAAATTATCAATCTTAAACATCACTTTTGTCTTTACTTCCCTTCATCTTTATTATTTATTAGTATACTAATATTTTTATGGATAAATTTAGTAGCTATATATTATTACACTATGCATATTTTTTCTATAATATGTGTAACGAATACCATTTCAAATATACAAAGAATTGATCTATTGGATATGTATTTCTTTTAAAAATTGATGCATTACAAATTTTTCCAGTGTTATACATTTTATTTACTTATTTAACACTTATTTATTACATTAAAATTAATTTCACGCAGCACCGATTCATACTACTTACACACTTTCGCAGGTTAGGATTCACAAAATACAACTTATTTCTATATTTTCTGTCTTATTTGCCACATTTGCGACCTCACAACCTTATATAAGTCACGTGTGAAATATTTCAGTAATAATTTCTTAATAAAAAGCCTTCTAATATCGATTTATACGACGATTTCAACGATTTCAATGATTTCACTGATTACCGTGAAATTTCATGAAGTCGGTCAGGTGACAGAGTCGGTCGGCGTCAACTTTGGTCACTGCCCCATCCCTATTAGTTCAACGAGCTAAAAACTCTCTGGTCCTTGAGATTTCCCTCGAGAACCTGGGAGGTCTCTTTTCCCTTATGCAGAAAAAGTAACAATTGTAATAATAATTGAAAAAAAAATAAATATAGAGCCTTGCAGCATTAATGTCCAAGGAGAAGAAATGTTCCTTTCCCCGCCCCTTGATCGTAAAACCGATATTGCTTTTATTTCTTTGTCTTGGTCAGAGAATAATGAAAGATAATTATGTCCTCTAGCATCGCAAACGAGTACTGTAAGCAGTGCTACATCTGTCGGTCGTCGTCCAGAGGAACCGCCACCTTCCAGGGCACCCTTCCATCGTCAAGGAAGTCAATCTCAGAGCCAGAACGAGGACACCGAAGACACCATGAAAAATCTTCGGAAGACTTTCGCTGGAATCTTCGGCGACATGTAAAATCTACTCCAGAAAAGCGATTCATCGAAGTCCGATGATTTCGAAAATGGAGAGATAACAGAGTTCTGTCGATGATCCAGAAAAGCTTCGAACATGTCGATAGAAAGTCTTTCGAAAAAAGAGGAAGGTCCCAGACCCAAATCAAAGCCAGCCAGTGGCGAATCCAAGACCTCATTTTCCTAAGTTTTTTGTATAAACAAAAAAAATAAATAAAAAAATGAGATCAGATTAGATTAAATTAAATTAAATTAAATCCCTTTATCGAAAGGAGTGAAGTCCTCTCGATAATTTCCCCAACAGCTCGGGGCTTCCCAGGTAACATTTACGAGCCTTTCGGTCACATGTTACGAGTGGAATATTTAAGAAAATGTTACTGTCCTGACAGGTAAAGGGTGATCACGGAAATTTAAGTAGCAGGTGTCAGTGTCGGAAAACAAAGATCAAGAGAGTTATAATGCGCCTTTCACTGCGGTTGTTACTCGAATGTGACCACATTTACGATTCCATGTTACTTGTCAGGTATGTCACATGTGACAGATTCACTGAATTCTGTTATCTGCAGTTTGCAGGTAACTTTGTTGCCTGGGTTCTTCTTCTGAATCTACCATAATCCGAAAATGATAAGTACCTTTTTAATAACCGATTGTTATTAATAAAATAGGGAACTCAAGATCAAGGTACCATAATTCTAATCTGGGAGAATCATCTGAATCATCATAAATTTAATTTCTCTCACAATCATGATGAAAGCTGCATACAACGCGTCCTGAAAAGACACGAGTAACTCGCTTAGAACGCTCTAAAATCGCAGATTTCGGTTTTACACTTGATGTCACATCAAGTGTTTAATCTCGTGCATGAAACCAAACCAAGATACTCGAGTTTAAAACGTATTTGCAGAGAATTCGTAAATGATTAATATAATCATAGTCAAAATTGATAAAAGTGGATGAAAAAATAGTCAAAGTGATGATTTGAAATGAAGTGATTGTGAGAGGGTAGGGATTATTCTTGAATAGAGCCTCTTGGATCCGCCACTGAATCAAATCAGCTTGACGCTGATGAAACTTATTGGCAATAAAAAGTTGACCATCCTCGAGAGGGTCCATGGTGAACCTGCCTCTGCTGCAATCAACAAATCAAGTTCTCATTGCACGGAAGTCGTTGTCACTCGTAACTTTGTCGATCAGCGCAGAGAAAGGTCCCGTTGGCGTTTCTCACGATGGGTGCAGCAATTAATGTATCGAATGTAAATTTGTAGCGTCAGTCAAAGATATGCTAGATGCACGTCAACAGTAGAAAAAAATGAAGCTTTTTCACTGACAGATAAGAATACAAATAAGATGTTGATGTATTAGAACGGCACTGGTTAATCCGAATTTTGTTAAATTCTATTAGAAAACGAGAAGAGATATACTAATCGAGTACAATACAACGCACGCTTAAATTTTTCGCTACTAGTCTTTTTTACCATTTTCATATCATTTATTTACTTTTAAGAATGTACATTAGTTTATTGATATTTATAGATTTACTAAATTATTTAACTATCAAGTAAACTCAACTGTAGTTTATTTTATTTGTGTTATTTAGTGTTATCTTGTTGTTAGACAAATGAATTTAGGTTAAAGTTATTCGTTGCTATCGGGAATATAAGCTCTACTGATTTTTTTATTATATGATTTATGCTTCGATATGATTTGTAGAGTACTAGTAGCAATGTTGTTAGCGTTAATAAATGATAGGATCACATACTTTAAGCGCACAAATATATTGTAAAATCTTAAGCGTCAGGTCTTCTCCCATCGGCAGAGACCAAAAAAAAAAGCAACGAACGAATCAGTAATATTCGAACTTGACGAAATCCTCGATATGGAAAAAATATTCCATCTGAGAGTAGAAATAAGAATCGACTGTCATGCGTTACAAAAGCAAAAATACATAAAAAATTTCTCGAAACAGCAGAGAATCCAGTTTCCTTAAAAAATTATAAGGAAAAAAGTCATGAAACGATATAATTTCAGTATCGCTTGCAGGGTTTGTTTAGACCAAGCGGAAAATTGATTCTTTTCCCATTTTCACCCTGTTTCTTCCTTTAATTTTTATTTTCTTCCTTTAATTCTTATTTTCTTCCGTTCATTTGCATTTTCTTCTCTCTCTTTCATTTATCTCTATTATCATTTTTCTATATTTCTTCTCTTTTTATCTGGTCGTGTACTACCAATTTTATTTTCCCTTCTATCGTAGAATAGATCTGTCACGATGCCTCTATCGTGTGCTCTTCATATTCTGGAAAAAAGTAAGATAATCTCGATCAAAACTGGGAATTTTGAGAAACGCAAAGTGATCCTGAAAGCTCTGGGTTTCAATAAGAGATTGTCAATAATGTATAAAATAGTGTGCCAGTGTCACTAGGAATGTTCTATATTACATTCACGTAGATTCTATATAACCGTTACATTGTGAGCTTACTAAATTGTAAGTCCAATCTCTGTCCCGCATACTTCAATCAATCGAAGAAAAAAAAAGGAAAAACAACAAAGAGGCATTGTCACTCATTGTTGTCAGGCACTTGTGATGTCTGCAAACTTTCTGCAATTCCCAGGAAATTGATTGCGACTCTTACTTTCCAGGCATTTTTAATTTCTAGTAATAAGCATAAAAAACATTGCAATCCATTATTTAAATAGATGTAAGGATAAACATTGCAATCCATTATTTAAATAGCTGTAAGGATAAAAATTGCAATCCATTATTTAAATAGATGTAAGGATGAACATTGCAATCCATTATTTAAATAGATGTAAGGATAAACATTGCAATCCATTACTTAATATCTGTAAGGAAGATATATTGCAATCCATTTAAAAACTATAAGTAAAAAAACATTGCAATCCATTATTTAACTAACTCTAAGGAATAAAAACCATTGCAATCCATTATTTACTCTTCAATATATTCAATATTTAATATTTGACATTTAATCTTGATGTGCGTGCCAAAAATTGAAAAATCTCAAGAGCTGAAAACATTTCACAGCTAAAAATTGAAGATCAAAAGATGAAATCTGAGACATCAAAGCTGAAAGCTGTAAAAAAATCAACAGTAAGAAAAAGCTGTGAAATAGGTGCTAAACTCCATCGCTAGTCCCCATAAAAAAGGACACCAAGCGCCTTTTACAGACAAGTTTTCGCACCAATTTTGGGAGGAATTTGGCTTCTGAATAAAAATTGCAATTTGCGATGCGGTTCCGCGAGTGCGACATTTTCTAATGCTTTCATGTACCTTGTCGTATTTTGGCGCCGCATTGTTCGCCATGCTTGTGATACGGGATAGAATTGAATCGCACCGGACCAAGAAACACCACTGAACTCCGCAGATATCATTCCATACGGCATTGCGAACATGAATTTCAAATTTGAGTCAATTTCCTACCTAGGGACAAAATTCGAATCCAAAAAAGGGAAAAAGAAAATAGTTTCTTTTTCAAATCCCAGAAAGACGTTTAGTTGGAAGGGCTGCTAAAGACATTTTTAAGTAACCCTATTGACACTCGAATTTTTAGGGAGGATCGTTTGTGTCCCAGGTTCCTAAATACCAGCGATTTTTAGGCGGGAATAATTTTTGCCAGCCATTTCGGTTTGCAGCAGGAGAGTGTCGAGTGGTTTTTTGATGGTATGTAAAATTTACCAATAAACCCCGCCAGAATTCCGCATGGTAAATTGGATGGTCCGCAATTGGCTTCCCTGGAGTTTTGTCTATCGAAGCAAAGCGATTGGGGGAAGTGGTTTTTTCAGTGGTGACATTCATCAGAAGAAAAATTCTTTCAAAGTGGCAATTTATAGAAAAATTTTCCAATTTCGACACGCTTTTAAATGTAAGGTGGATTTTAAAAAATGCGAGGTCTCAGAAAACGCGATGAGGTAAATTCTGGATGTGAAATTTGGATAACACTTGGAAATCATCTTCCATTAAAATTTCCATTTTGTTAAGAATTCCTTCTAGGACTGCAGCATCCGTGACTTTCGTAATTTTTCTGAAATATGATAAAAAGTACTTAGCTTTAGGAAAACACCATTACATTCAACGAGAAGAATAAATATTTATAAGTGTTGAAACTTGCAGTTCGTATATCTTTTCCCATTTTTTCTCTTGAATTTCATCTCTATATTTTAGATGTAAGAGAAATGCAACTATTCCATATTTAGAGTAAGCTGATGATATTAAAAATGGACATGATGGTGAACAATTAATATCGATATAAAAGATATGAGCAATGCAAGATCTGGATTTTAAAAAAGCGATTTAATCTCGCTCTCCTTTTCATTTTGATTAACATCATGATTATGCAATGGTTTATTAACCAAGATTTTATAGCAATTAATGATATAAAATAAAAAATTGCTTTGGCAATGGAGATCGAGAAAGTGTATGTTCACATCGGATTTTTCAACTTTCCTTTTCCTTCTATATTCGTTATCTGTTAGACTTCTCTTTACCAGTAAAGGTAATCGAAATGTTATATCAGTAGAGTAGAAAGCATCAAAAAACCAAAAAAAAAAAATATTATATGTTAGTTATATTATGATTATGCCCTAAATGCTCCTCTTTATGTGTGTATTACGTAGAATAGCAGCATTCCAAAAATGAAAAAAAATCGCAAAAATGAATAAAAAATACAAAAACAAAAAGAGTTGAAGTGGTAGTCGTCGTGTTAACTAAAGTCTCTGCTTAAAGCTCACTGTGATCAAGAGATCGCTTTTCCATCGCTTTTAAACACGTCGACTAAGAATTAACTTTAACGAGCTTAAGCGGAGCAAATGAATTTTTTTGCCTGATTGGCAAGAAAAAAAGCTAATTCACCAAAATATGAGCATAAATGTGTGTCATTATGAATGCATTTCTACAGAGAAAAAAACACACCAGAGGCTAAGAGAGTCACAAAATGATTAAAGTGAGGAGAAAAAATGGTAACATTTACGTAATCATGCGGTTACAAAATCCCACGTTCTGTACCAACATACAAAATGCTCTGCATAATTGAAAAAAAGCTCTGAACAACTTGTGAAAAATCTCTGAACAACTATGAGTAAAGAAAGAAGGAGAATGAAAATTACTGAATTATAATTCAGCTCTGTATCGACACGAAGAATATTTAAGTATTTAAATATTTAATCGTTGATATATGCTAAAATATATAATCATATATTTGTAGGTTTAAAAGAGGAGCATACGGCAAGTTATAAATGAATGTATCTTAAAAAATTAATTATTCTTTTAATGTTTGACATTAATCTACATAAGAAATGACCACTCAAATACTTGAAGTAAGGCGCGAAACTAATTATATTGGAATATTGCATTGCAATATTTATTGGTAGATGATTCCGCTTATGCGATGTATACGTTAGAGGCATGTAAGTCATAATTATTGTCAGGTAAACGTTAATAACTATTAACGACCAGTATAATGTTTATTGAGATGTTATACGTTTCACTGACTAACTACTCCACAATTAACGTTGACGACGATTCTTAATTATACTATCCGTATTGTAACTCCATAAAAAATTCTATTAATATATTATGCATAATACCAAAGATACAATATAAACGTTAATGTTACATCATTGATATATAATTATTATATGATGAAGTATGTAATCCCTGTTTCATCCACGTTAGCATCAGGGCAACTAAAATTAAGATTTCATGATGTCACTTACAAGAGCGTTTAAAATTTGAGTTATTGCATTGCTGTCCTGGTGATTCGAACATCTGACGCTCAGATGTTAACAATTCAGAAATGATTGTTCTTCCGTTGCCCTGTAGATGATCTGTTAACTTAATCGTATGTAACAATAAATAGGCGTACATAAAAATATTATTGTGATTAATCTTTATACCCTTATCTCTTGAGATTCTATCCTGAAAATTGTGAAATCAAATTTTTTAGCAGGCATAAAAAACGATTCCAAAATTCTATTTTTGAATTTAATAACAAAACAAAAATCCTCTCTCGAGATACCGCGAAGCTGTTAATCATTGTTATTAATCATTATACCCTTATCTCTTGAGATTATATCCTGAAAATTGTGAAATCAAATTTTTCAGGAGGGACAAAAACG
This sequence comes from Euceroptres primus, assembly GCA_037177015.1. Taxonomy (NCBI): domain Eukaryota; kingdom Metazoa; phylum Arthropoda; class Insecta; order Hymenoptera; family Figitidae; genus Euceroptres; species Euceroptres primus. Next base: position 2,521 of record JBAGKK010025800.1, on the reverse strand, counting down.
ATCACAAAATTCTATTTTTGAATTTAATACCAAAACAAAAATCCGCTCCCGAGATACCGCGAAAAGACTTTTTTTAAATCTTGATCCTGCTCCTAGAAAAAAAGGTTCAAAGTTTAAAAAATGTCATAACAACCTACTCAATCTTTCGTGATAATTTTTTTCCACTTTTTTCAACTAGGTAATGAAGTAATAAACCGAATCCGTTTCAAATCAGGCAAGCAGTGCAACTTCAAGTCACAGGAATCAATCGTCTATGAAATATGTTGTTTTTCAAAGGAAATAAAAACACGTATCGTCTTGAGAAAAAAATACATCTTCGCGAAATTAGGAGTATTTGAATTTTAAACTTGTTATTTTCAAAAAAATAACATTTCTCTTTAAACTTTTATAACTTTAGACTCAATTAAGATATTTGAGTTTTCTTTCCTGATTATGGTGGGGTTTATTAGGCACTTTCGAAATCCGACGGAAAATTTAAAAAATATTGAAAATTCGCAAAATGGCGACTATTTTTCTGAAAAAATTAAAAGACGATTTTCACAAAAATCTCACCTTTTTTGACCCAAATTTTTTTGTTAAATTGGTACTCACATGGTGAAGAAATTATGTAAATTTCATGCGAGCTAAACTACTTTTGTAAACAGGAGAATTTTTTTAAATGAAATCAAATTTTCAAATTTTTCTCACAACTGACGGCACATCTTTCTTCTTACCAAATTTTCAAAAATAAGTCAATTTTAATTAATAATAGCTCATTTTCTCGGGAAAATGATACCTTATTCAATTTTTAAAAATAAATTTTTTAATGGTTGAAATCATTCAAAAATAATTTTTTAAACCAAAAATTTTACAAACAAATAACTATGATACTCATTTATTTATATTTAAAAATTGAATGATGTCAAGTTGTAGAGAATCTTTTTCTCCCAAAAAAAATAAACTATTATTCTTTTAAATCGTATCATTTTTAAAAATTTTGTAAGAAGCGATAAGAAAAAAAGTTTGGTCGCCAATAAAATTTTGTGAATAAGTAATTTTTTAATATATTATTGTATATATCCATTTTTTTAAAGGTTTTTTTAATTTAATAATTTTTTTCTCTTTTAAAAAATACCATTAATATTAACACAGGCACACAAAAAAGGTGTGCAGAGCCAAGAAAACTACCTATATAGCATTTTATTTAGCACAGTCAAAATCTGCATTGATTGGAATTTTCTGCTTAAAAATTTTTTTTTATTCGAGTTTGAATTTTTAGTTTAGGTCAAATTATCCCAAGTAGGCCACCATGAATCGAAAGTCGTTTTTTTTTGCTCTAAAATGAATTTTTTAATAGCCCTTATGTTCGAAAAGATTTCCCCAGGTTTTGATCACAAACAAAATTTTTTGCAAAAGTTATTAACATTTAAAATTTAATGTTAGAACATGATTAACATTTTTCTCGTGTACGGCTAAACGGATTTTGATGATTCTTACGTTGAAATTTTTGTTTAAAAGATTACATTCCAGAAATCTTTCTTCTGAATATAAAAACATTATATTTGTTGAAAAAAATATCAATTGTTTCTAAACAAATCGAAATTTTTTTTCTTTGAAAAGCAAAATTTTTTTGCACGTTATTCTACTTTTTTTCTGGAGAGAAATGCGAAAAGAAATACTATATTATACTCTACTATACTGTTATATTATAATAGAAACTACTTAGTATTTCTTTTAATAAATAAATTGAACTTTTTTCTTTCAAAAGAAAAAATTTTTTCACGTTATTCTATATATTTTCTGGAGAGAAATGCGAAAAAAGTTTCTATTAAGTAAGTTTCTTTCTCCTACCACTACTAAGTAAGTAGCCAAGTAGTTTCTATTATAATAGAAACCACTTAGTATTTCTTTTATTCTATTATTCTATTATAATTGCTTATGATTCTTATAAATAAATTTATAATATTAATATATTATAAGATTTATATAAATTATAAAATATATTATAAAATTTATTTTTAAATTTATAAATTTTATAATTTTAATTCTTTTTTATTCTCTGAGCGCTCAGCCTGCCGAAACGGGCTCGGCAGGAGCTGATGCAGACTATGGCCTTAACATCGATGAAGTTTGGTAAGAAATGAATTTATATGCTAATAAATCAGGAGTTTACTATTCAGAAAAATAAAAAATTTACAATTACAGATGAGTAATGAATTTTTTTTTCATGGCATGAAAATACAAAAAATGTATTCATCTCGATTAAATAATCACAAAAATTAAGCAACTTTTAGATTTAATTCATTTTGTGGGGGGGCGTCCCCCCCCCTACTGTATAATATTGCATTGTCATCAATTTTCTAACTTACGTGCAATAGTCATCTCGATTAAATAATCACAAAAATTAAGCAATTTTTAGATTTAATTAAGTTTTGCCCCCCTCCCTACTGTATTATATTGCATTATCCTCCATTTCTAACTTACGTGCAAATTTTCAAGTCTTTATCTCTATTAGAAGTGCATGAAAAATTAATTACAAAAT